>BQNB010018872.1:2554-28028 GCA_026074375.1 Tanacetum coccineum | reverse complement strand
CAATCACTTCCCAAGCTTCCCACTATTTTTCCCACACTCCTTAGCCTTCAAATGATCTTGGAAAAATTCGTCCTATTACTAGGGGCTTTAAAATAGGTTTTAAATCAGATTTAATTATTTTCATAATTATTTTATATTTATCCACATTTTATTTAATTAATTTTGTAATGTATAAGTTAATTAATTACATATATAAATTCGGCACATATACTTATAAAAATTTTAATTATATTCATTGTATAACATAAAGTATTTTGATCTTACAAAAATTTTCATAATTGCCATATATTGTATTTTCATAATTTTTAACATTTAAATGAATTTTATTCATGCTTTAATGAATTTTTCTTGCATTAGGGGTATTTTGGTAATTTCACATTTGTTGAGATTTTTAGGTTTTACATCCCACCAGGTAGATACATAAGGCCTCCCACCTTCGTTCCTATATACCAAAATGGGTTTTAAGAGATGCACAGCCAATATTTGTTGCCGCCTGGACGACCTTATCATTATCCACGGAAAGGCCCATTAGTTTAATTTTATTCATATTAATACGAAGACCCGAAGCCTGATAGAAACAATCGAATACCTTAACAATAACATTGATGTTTGACTCGATTTATTGGCCCATAAAGACAGCATCATCCGCATAAAATAAATGAGAACGTTAAAGGGAAGGACATATAGAAATGCCTCTAAACAAACCTACATCAACAACCCTTTGAACCGACAAGTGAAGACTTTCCATAACCAAACGGAAAAGAAAAGGCGAAAGAGGATCACCCTATTTAAGACCTTTATAAAACTGAAATTCAGAAGTAGGGCTTCCATTTACGAGAATCGACCCTCTAGATGAAGCTAAACAGCCTTGTATCCAACTACACCATCTGTCGCCAAATCCGAACTTTTTAAAGACATCAATTAAGAAATCCCAACGAACCGAATCATATGCCTTCTCAAAATCAACTTTAAAAATCATTGATTGTTTGTTCTTTTTTTTACACCAATGAACTAGTTCATTTAAAATGAACGAGCCATCAAGTATTTGTCTATTAGCAACAAATGCCGATTGAACTTCACTCACAATGTTTCCCAAAACAGACACGAGACAGTTTGCCAAAATCTTAGCTATAATCTTGTATATGCTCCCAATCAAAGTGATACGCCGAAAATCCTTCACCATATTAGCATCATGAGTTTTCTGAATCAAAGTGATGAAAAAAGCATTACCGCCTATAGGGAATGTAGTATTATGAAAGAACGTGTTCACAGCCTCCACCACATCGTTTTCTATAACACACCAAAATTTTCTATAAAAGCCGAAAGTAAAACCATCTGACCCTGGAGATTTATCGGTCTCACAATCCCACATCGCCCTTTTAATTTCTTTACGAGTAATATTACATTCCATGTCCTCGTGTTGTTCTAAGCTCTGTTGAATAGGAAAATCAATATCAATTCAAATTCGAGAACTTTGTGGGTGATCAAAACGATTCTGAAAATGAGAAAAAAAATCATTCTTCACCAAATTAGGAGACTCGGTCCAAATCCCATCAACCAACACTCCTCTGGTAGCTAGCTGACTTCTTTGTTTGTTTAAGGTACCATGATAATATTTTTTATTCTTGTCCCCTTCAATCCCCCATTTTATCTTAGCTTTCTGAGCCAACTTCATTGATTCTAACTTATCTAAATCCTGCAACGATTTAAAGATAAAAGAACGATTGTTAATGATTTGAGAGTTACCTTCACCTTTATCTACTAAAATATCAATCTCAGCTAGCTGCTCTTTTAACTCCGCCTTGTGGTTATTTGCATTGACCCTTTTAACTTTAGTCCACTCACGAATCTTCCCTTTAAGAAACTTCAAATTTTTCATGAACTTTCCCATGGCGTTATGATTGGTCACTTAGGCGTCTTTCCAGGTATTTTTCACGAACTCATCGAACCCCTTTATGTCAAACCAATAATGAAAGAATCGAAAAGGAGTTGGACCATAATCGAATTTAGATTCACGCATTAAAATGAGACGATGGTTAGATAAGTATCTATCTAAAGTGATCGCTGAGATATTAGGACATGAACTCACAATGCCTTCAGAAACGAGAAAATGATCAAGCTTACTCATCTTAGAGGCCGTTTTGTGGCACCATGTAAATGAACAACCACCTAAATGTATCTCCTCCAAACCTGCATTCGAAATAAATAAGATAAAAGTGTCTGCACCATGGACATTAAACACCGATCCATATCTTTCTTCTTGCTTGCGAACTTCGTTAAAATCACCCATGATAATTACATCTCATTGCCAATTACCGATCACAAGGATCAAATAATACCATAGCATCTTTTTTTCACTTAATTCTTGAGGAGGATAAAAAGATATAATAAGAATCATTTTACCGTTTGGGATCCATTCGCCTCTAACCATAACGAAATAATCAAAAATCGTAGAACTGTCTTTACGAAACACTCTTGGATCCCATACACAAAGAATACCGCCCGAATTACCGACTGAAGGGCTATATACATATTCAAAATTAAAGTTTCCCCAACACCTCTTGATATTGAAAAGCTCTAACGACTCCATTTTAGTTTCTTGCAAAGACATAAAATTCACCTTATTTCTAACACATAACTCCTTAACCCAATCTTTTTTAGCCTTTTGGGTAAGGCCTTGAATATTGAGAGACATATAATTAATCGATAACCATCATTCACTCCTTGAGATTTGATAATCTCTTCAATGTTGTTAATGTATCCCTCCATATTATAGCTTATTGTTTGTCCCACCTTCACCATATCCTCCATAACTTGTAAAATTGACCCTCCTAATCGAAGTAACTCATTACTTTTATAAAAGTCTGAATAAACCGGTTTGTCTATTTCTTCATTCCAGATATTAGTTGTGTTTTTCTCCTTCGCACTTGAAGAGATTATTTCCTCTTGAACATAATTTGGACGATTCTCATCTTCATCTCCCAAAACATTCATGTCATTACTTTTATCTTCTGCCACAAATGAAGGAGTAAATCCTGGCGGGAACTTCAAATTACTATCAGAACTCGAGCCAACTTTAATGCTGTCTTTTTTCTTATTTAATACATAGATATTAAATAGATCATCTGATTGAGTACACTTCTGTTCAAAATTGCAGCCATCTTCATTAGGATTTTGACAATGAGATTTCTCAAAAATGGTGTCCGAGACCTCTTCCACATCAGAATCACCTACCAATGATTTGGGATTATGTATTCCACCACTTGCTTCATGATCTCCTTCTTTGCTTACGACATCATCATACTCACTTTCATTCTCTTCTTCCTCTACAAAGTCAGGAGTCCATCCACATACCTCTTTAGCACGTACCCAGAATACCTTACCTTGAACTATAATTTTAAATGATTCAAATATGGTCTATGCAAGCTTTGTTAAGACACAAACTTGTTTACTATGAAAGCACAACTCCTCTTGATCTTCATCGTATAGAAGCTCTCCCCATTTAGAAGCGATTCTTTTAAAAGTATTATTGGTCCACGCCTTTATCGGAACACCTTCAATATCCAACCATATTATTCTCTCATCTATGATTACATTATTCATTGCCCGCTGAAGATGAGAGAACCAGGAAACCACACTTGTATTTGCCATAAACTTCTCCTTTGTCGTATTTGCATGAAATTCAATCAGTACCCATAAACCACCCATGTATTTAAGTTTGATATCATCAAAACCTTCATTGGCGAGAACCGGTTTTAAGTTCGATAATGAGTCAAAAACCTTAACTTTACCCATCAAGGCTGTTGACATATCACTTTGATTTAAGCAGGAATCATCAAGTACTAATGCCGGTTTAGATTCCACTTCCTCATATTGTAGATTGGTTCCTTTTTTTACTACATGTGCAAAAGAACCAGCATATCCATTCAACACTTTCTCCATCGACGCTTCTCCTTGACCATGTTTATTCACCTGTATTTTTTATGTTTGGGAGGTATTTTGATTCAAGGGTTTTCTCTGAGACCTAGCAATGTTAGCATGAATTATGAATCTACCCACCCATATTGTGCATAAATTGGTCACCAAACGCTCCACACTAGCGATCTTAATAAACCTCACAAATCCAAACCTCTTGTCAGATTTGGATCTCTTATCTGGAATGAAGGTATCGACGACATTTCCATATTGATTACAAACCCTCCAAAGGTCTTTAGTGTTAAACGTATCAGAAAAATTCATCACAAAGATGGAGATAGAAATCTTTTGGACCTCATCCTCCTTGTAACGCTGATCAGTCATAATAAAGCCTGCAAAGCGAATAAAAAACAAGAACGAAAAGAAACCCTAAATTGATGTAAGGAAAATGGCACGCCAAGGATAAACCCTAAAAAGAATTAGGGTTACGAAAAAATAAATGACAAATGGAGAACCCTAAAATAAATCATATCCCTATGGTCCCAAGGTAGGAGATCGCCTAACACGCTCGTTTAGAAATCAATCGACATGCGATGATCTCAATAAACATGAGTTATAACAATCACCGCGCAAGGGAGGTAGTAGATACAATCAGCTTGCTATAACCTTTTGGTCTGCTGTTATATATCATCGTCTTGTATGTAATGAAAATATACACATACCCATATATTTTGAGAGAGTTCTCAAAATATACCGTGGTTTCAAATTGTAATCAGCAATGGAGTAGTCTAAATTTAGCACATTAAACATGTTCTTCTACATGATATGAGAAAACAAAAAATTGATTATCGTTTCCTACATCAGGTATCACTAAATCTAAAGTAATTTGCTGATGACAAAACTCTGTCATGGAGAATAGATAAGGTTTCATCTATAAAGAATATTGATTGTTACTTTGATCATAATAAGGTTTCATCTATAAAGAATATTGATTGTTACTTTGATCATAACTAGGGTTGTAAATGAACCGGACGAACACGGACGGAGCCATGTTCATGTTCGTTCATTTAATTATAGCCGAACATATAAACGAACATGATCGCTTAAACGAACAAATTTTCTTGTTCATGTTTGTTTATTAGGAAATAAGGCTGTTCATGTTCGTTCATTAAGACACTAAATGAACATAAACGAACGAACATAAATGATCGAACTTAAATAAACATAAAATTTATTAAAATATCCACCATATTGTGTTTTATAAGTGTTGTTTTGTTTAAGTAAAGCAATTTTAAAACTATATAATAAAAAGATACGATAGATGAACATAAAAATATATATGATCATAAACGAATGAATAATCGGACTTTCACAAACATAAATGAACGAAGACTTTTGTTCATGTTGGTTCATTTAACTAAACGAACGCAAAATGTTGTTCATGTTCGTTCATTTAATATATAAACGAACTTTTAACCGAACGGTTCACGAAATGTTCGCTGAACGTTCAGTTCGTTTACAGCCCTAATCATAACCAGATTATGGGCAACTGAGACCCTCATCCGTAATATGGTTGTATTCAGTCATTTCTGTCCTCATACTCCTACAAAGTAAAATATGCCGCATCCCTCTCAAAGTAACCAGAACCGACTCCACGTCTTTTAAAGAAATATGGTGACACGACACAAAGCAAGCCATGTAAGCGTCGGATGATGAGCAAAAACACATAAACCTTCACCAGATATAGCGTCACAACCACTTAAGCCTATTCTTTTAAGTTTCAAACACTTTCTAACTGTCTCACACAATGAAATATCTGTTATGCTACTCAACCAAGACAATTCCAACCTCTCAATGTTTGGGATTCTAGTAAGGGACACAACCCTAGTGTCAGTGACATTAACCCCGCACTTTGACAAATTCAAATATATTAGCTAGATAACATAATTTTTTTCAAGTAGAAAATGGCAGCATCGCTAATCCTATCACATTCACACAAATCAAGTCCTGTCAAACTATTTTTAAAATTCCAAACTGTGAGATACTTCAAACCCAAATCCGTAATTAAACAACCTTTCAAACTCACATGTTTTAAACTATTTGACTCTCCAATAGCTTTGAGTGATTCATCCGTGACACCAACACATTCGTCCAAATATAAATCTGCTAAATTCTTACACGATCTTACCAGTGAATAAACTCCAACATCACCAACATATGTAAACTTCTACTTAAATTAACTTCAGACAAACATTTACAAGCATGCGCCACTTTACACATACCATCGTCATCAAAATAAAACTCATACTCACCTTCCTCGTAATCCACCTCTTGAGGATCAAAGTAATGTGACACGAGAGTCAGGCTCAGGCTTTGGAGATTGGGGCTTGACCAGGCTAGGAGTATTATGTAAGTATTTGATAGCGGTTTAGAACATCAAAATGTGGAAGTAGAATATCCTTAAGCACATTAGGAAAAGAAATATGTAACTCCTTTAAGCGAATGCATGCAGCCTTCAAGAATTGCTTTGAAACTCGATAGAAGGATTTTCGGTCATTATTGTTGTCAAGTTTTTTGAAAATGGAGATAAAAGCTCATCATCTCCAAATGGCTCCATATCGCTCAATGGTGATCTGATATCAATGCCAAACCATAGTATTATCAGTGTTAATAAACTCAAACTAATTTCTATGTAACTACTGATTGCTCCTAAATGAAACTGAAAATCCATAAAATAACTAGATTATTACATTCAAAAGTGATCAAACGCTAAAACTAATATATAAGTAAAACAAAGCTTATAAGTTACTTGGCCAAAAAACTTAGGGTACTATAGTGAAGTATAATTGCATAACGAGATGTTTTGAAATAATCTTTATATGAATGACTTGATATGTAACACCTTATTTCCTAGATGAATTCAATTAATCACAACCGAATCCGTAAGCCAATCATCTAAACCAGTTATGTCCTCTAGAAGTAGCCAACTCTCTTTAAGCAATCTGTAATCCCTCTAATCCCTCCTAACTGGCTACCATGAAGAAATAATTGGGGCTTTAGCGCAGTTGGCCACCTGGGTTCCTTCTGGAGCTTGGGGGAGGGGGGGTTGTTCCCGAGTTCAAGTCTCGCAAGAGACAAAAAACTAGATTTTCCTCATAGTGCGAAGCCGTGAGTTTAGAGGTTTCCCTTCGCGGGTCTCTCATAGTGGTTCGGGTCCCGTGGCCTGCCTGTTTGAATGGTTTAACTAGGGGGTCGGATTTCAAGTGTGGTGTCGTTAAAAAACATGAACGCAAAAGAAAAAAGAAAAAAAAAGATAATTGTTTCAATAATTAGTATTCTCAAGAACTCTAAACAAAACGAGTATGAAGAGAGATGGCTTAAATCCTATGGATTATTCGGTCAAAATGTCGGAAACCTTGCATGGTTACCTACAAAATGAAGAAATAAAAGGGAATAAACGAGGTAATTTCATATATACCCAAAATAAATATCATAATTTCATATTTCCTCAACATATGCTTTAAAAGCATTGTTCTATGTAATTCGTCATAGAACAATGCTACGAACCAAATATAGTATATTAACGATGACAAAGTACATAGAACAATGCTATGAATCAAAAGAGCACGTATAGGTTTAATTGTCCGAGCACTATATACCGGGTCAGATTACAATTCTCGCCTGCCCACACGATATTTGGTAGTTTGAATTCATTCCCAATTTTCTTCTCATCAGCAGCAGTATCTATTTTTTTTAATCTTCCTTCCTTCCTCTTCCTTCCTTCCTAGGGCTCGCCCAAAGGGCTGCTAGTCCCTTCACTTTCCAGTCTTTCTTAATTATTTTTTTCTTTTTTAAAATATAATTAATTAGCTTCAAGGTCCGCCGAAAGGGCTGCTAGCTTTAAGAATTCATCTATACTAGATTATAAAGCATTTAGCACCTAATCTTGAAATTTGAAAAATTAAGTAGTGCAAATTCGTATGCACATTGTACAACATTTTATGCAACCAATAAAATTCAGTCAAACAATATAACACCCTTTTTAAAAGCCATTAAAAAGGTTGTTACATTTTAAAAGCCAGTTACGTTTTAAGACCATTAAAAAGGTTGTTAATGCCTTTGGAGTTATAACTCTTATGATCAATGCTATTTATGATGAAGTTACAACTTTTATGATCAATGTTTTTTATGATGAAGTTACAAAATAACACATATATATAGGCATACGTACACACTTGATTCACATGTATATGCACACACGATCCACATGAAATCATATATCTTATCAACTTCTCATTATGTATTCATCACTAATATTGTTTTTATTATGATTTGTAATCACATGTACAACTTGATGCAGAAGATAGATTGTGCATACTAGCTTCATGTCAGTTTTGGTTTCCAATAAGGTAAATCTTGAACCATAACATGTATATTATCTTTGGAAGATTTGAGCAAAAAAAGAATAGGTAATCAAACATTCATGTTAATGATTCGATATGTTTTTTAATTGTTTGTGTATTCAATTCGTGATGAGTTACCTAACTCCATGCATGGATGCATGGATAAATGTTGAAGCAGTCCCAAGAGTTATAGCAAACACACACACAACGACTGCCATTTGCCGCCTCCAGGTATGTTCCAATTACACATGGTTCTATTTTTATGTTTGATTCATTGTATTAACTTTTGACTTTTTTTTTCAGTGATGGTTCTCTCTTTTTGATTGTACGATCTGCTTCAAAAAGCACAGATTTTGCAAAAAGCTTTAAAAAATGGAAATGAGGTTAGGGCTATTAACAGTCGCCATAACATTAAGAGTTAAAACATTGATGCTTGCAATTAACCGTCGCCGAAACAATATCGACACATGCTCTTTGTTTGGCACTTGAATACGAGATATGCCCATGGTGTTCTTTTGTTTCCTTTTTTTGTAAATTAGTTATTTTTGGTATAAATGGTGGTTAATGGTTATGATTAATGCTAATTTTTGTAACCATCGGCATTTAATTGTGTGTAAATGCCTTTATAGTTTCAGTTATAAAAAATCAAAAGCCTCTTATGATAAATGCTATTTATGATGGAGTTACAACTCTTATGATCAATGTTATTTATGATGAAATTATATAATCATTGCTATTTATGATGAAGTTGCAACTCTAATGATCAATGCTATTTATTTTAGAGTTACAATGCTATATACTTAGGTTAAAACAAGCGACAAATTTGCGAGACTAAGACTGATCTTTATAGAACAAGATTCGTGCATCGCACCAACCCCGACTACATTATAAAGAGTTTAGCACTCTTTCTTAAAAATGTAGAAATGTTGAATGTTGAATGTTGAATGTTGAATCTAAATTAGGAAACTAGGATACACAATGTTGAATAATAAATTCAGTCATTAATACCATTATAACATTGTAACAGCCCATTTAATTTATCATTATAACGGCCTCCAATAGTTATTAAAAAGTGTAACCACTAAAAATCATTACTATCGATAATGGTTATTAAAAATGTGTAGCCGTGTTCACCATATAAATCCACACAAACCATTTCATATATCCACACACAAATGTTATTTTACAGCAAAAGATAATCTCTCAATGTACACTCACTTTCACTCCTCAACTCTTACGGGTAGTTTCTGCAGATATTCTTTATATTCTTGTTACATAAACGCTTATTTTGAACGTTAAACGAAATATTTACCATAATATCGCATATTGTTAATTATCTACTGCTAGGAATTCTCGCTGCAATGCGCAGGTAGTCGTCTAGTGTTGATAAAGGCTAACATATAATTTTGAAATTGTTCATATTCATAACAGCATTTTATGTTCCATGTTCGTTTGTGCATCATGTATATGTGCGTATAAAAAAGGAATCAAATAAACATGTGTCATCTTTTTCGACCATTCTTAGACCCACGATTGACTGAGGGGTGTTTGTGTTAGCTTATTTATGGCCTTGCGTAAATTTGTAAGAGCTCATAATTAAGCCCACTTTTCTACTATTATGAGCTTATCAAGATGAGCTTATGACCTTTGATAACAAGCCGAAAAAAGTGGCCTTATGAGCTTTTACAAATTTACATAAGCTCATAAGCAGGCCAGATTTAAAGATGTGCGTGTTGATCAAACACACATGGCCTTTGATTTTTAAAACTTTCTTATAGATTTAAACTCATTTTTAAAGGATAAAATATGATTTAGAAAGAAAAATGTAATTTTGGTATCACAAGAATCAAAATTTTAACTTTTCAAAGAAAAAAAAAGCTTAAGTTTGTGCTTTTATGATGAAAATTGAGTACAGAATTTTGGTGGGGAAGGAAAACCAAGAGACGTAAAAAAATTACGTAAGGCTCATATATTGTGTAGTTTTCTATAACCATATTTGTTATGGAAGTTCTGCTTTAATATCTTTGTCTTTAGTATCTATGATTTAAACATCTATCTTTATGTGAAGCATAGGTTTTTCTATCAAAGTTTAAACAAGGGCTAATCACCGAAATAATCATCATATTTGCCACCATATACTTTTCTAACCTCATACTACTATTTTTTTTTCTTTTGTGATCATTAAAGTCTATTATTTGTCCTTCTTGAGGGTCATTTTGACCCCTTAACAGGTTTTTGCCAAGTCACTAGGTAATGGGCCACCTCATATTTTTTTTCCACGTCATAATCCCACGTCACCTTTAAATGTAAATGACCCCTATATAAGGGAGATTTACGTCTATATCTTAGAAAAACATTAAAATTACATCAATGTCTTTTAAAATTCTACAATTATTTCAATATCCTTTCAAACCTCTATAATACACATGTATATTCAAAAACACATTTTTATCAATGTTTAGATGGATTTGATATTAATTACTTTATAAAAATACTAGTTACGTAACGGGCAGGTTTGTTTCAGGTTTTTTATTTTAAAGTTTAAGTGTGTAACGGTTGGATTTTTAACACAACGTGATGGTTTTTTTTAACTTTTATACGGTTTGAGAGTATTTGTTGTTCTGCTGAAATCCAAATAAACTGCTTATAAGTGGATAACCCGCATGTTCATTTAGTTTTCTTTTTTAAGTTTAAGTGTGTAACTGTTGGATTTTTAACACAATCGTGAAGTTTTGATTCCCATGAATACAGGTATTTATTCTGTAAAATTAGCACGGTTTTCAGTTCAACTTCACTACTAATGTATAGAGTAAGGTGCAAAACAGAATACGTAAAATTTGTTGTTAAGAACTGCTCTTTTGGATGAATTGCTTTAGGGGTGGTAGCAATTGAAGCCAGCAGCATCCACCCACATTATAACTTTAATGTGCATGGTTCCATAAAAGAGCTTGTTTGAAAAACCATTATTTATTAATATTATCTATTTTTTTTTTTGTTTGTTATTGGTGTAAAGTACGATTACACTTTAAAAAATAACATAAACATATGCAAATTGCATTAAAGAAACGTGTAATAAAAAGGCATGGCCATAGTTGTAGAGTTGTAGTTGTCGCATTTGTTGGCCCCTTTGACCACAAATGATTTGACCAGAGTGATTGCTAAATGAACTCTGGAGCTTGCCCAATCTCATTTACCTGGATGGCTGGACATATGGACTGAAGCCAAAGAATGTTATTTGTGAATTTGAATTTATGACCAACTGAGGAAAGAAAAATAACAGCAAAGAAAACATGAAGGGATTGTGAAAGCTTGAAAGAATTTAGCATCCTTAGGGAAGAGAGATTCAGACTACAATTAAGAAAGCACAGTAAACTGACTCATGAACCACTTGGGAACAAAACGATTAAACGCAAGTCCTAGAGACTCATTCCCGTGAGGCTACCAATGCATATGGCACACTATACGTAACCTGCATCATTTTCACAAATAAACTTGTCAGCTTCAAAGTAGTCAAAAAAACAATCCACAGCACCAAAAATCATTATGACCTACAAACATACTCGATTTAAAATTTTAAGCAAAATCTTAGAGCTAATATGTTTATTTGGTCATGAATCTTACAGAATTCGGATCATTTCTGCTTATATAGCTATAGAAGCTCTTCCTTGTGTGCATAGTAACTCATATTAAGTATGAGTTTACATGTAGAATTGATCTCCATACATATCTTTTGGAAAACAAAAGCTTAATAGAAGACAGAAGAGCATTTATGCTATTGTATATGTTTTGGTGTCAGACCTTAACCCTTTTTTCTATTTTTCAAATTTAATCTGACTATACATTCAGATAGACTAAATAGAGGGTTGTATTACTAATAGCAGACTGACCTCCCTACCTCATCAAATGAGATTAGGCACCAACGTAAACCGTCACGGTATCCCCATCCGCTACAAACTTTTCATCCACCTTTGTATATTCAAGTAGATTTCACACCACATCTAAACAAACACACTTTGCAAAATGAAATCAAGGATTCATAGTTGGGTTGAGTGGTTGAAAAATCCGAATCTTATTTTGTAATATTTTCTAGCTTCTTGCTAGTTGTTTTTCTAATAAATTCGCCGTTCAAAAAAAAATTCCAACTTGTTAATATCAAGTGACATGTAAATATAGTAATTTTGGTTTGATTAATGACCATCATGGCACAAGTTAGAAAAACCATTTTCGGTAATTTCTTAGTTACTTTTGTGAAACTGCTTGCCATCCTATTTTTTCTTACATTACTAAAAAAAGACATACTTTTTAGTTAGAGGGTATACTCATACTCGCGCTTCGTTATACGATATGCTGATTTTTTTTAGAAACATGAGCAAATGTCTAACCATCAAATTAATCATTTTTCACATTAATTAATCATGGTCATTCAATAATTCATAAGTTCGGTATCTTATATTTAAGAGAAATGCTACATTCACAAAAGATATTATACAAAAAGAAATTCATACATACACTTGTCATGTAAACATGAGTGATGAGAATGATGAAAAAGAAAAATCATACAAAATTATTGGTCCGACACACATGACATGTCATTATGTGGATAATTTTTTGTAAACTTTTTGTGATATAACATTTCTCTATATTTTAAGGTATCGAGTACAACTCTTCGAATTTATCGATTTGTGCTTATTATATGATATCACATGTACTACTTTAAAATAAATTTACCTATTTCAAAAGCAAAAGTAATATTCATCAGGTTATTAATCCCTTAAAGCATCGGATACAATGGCGACAGATCCCTACCAAGTCGAACTAGCATGCTCGCTATGGCACGCCACTGCACCGAGGGCTGGTTCGCCAAGATTTTTGCCAAATGCTGCAAAACCTTTAATTTTTTACCGTTGCAATCCAACAAATACTTTCCACATTTTTTACTAACGTACTTTCTCATTTGTACCGTGATGACCAACTTACTTTTTTTTGTACACATTACACCAACGAACTTGTTTGTTTTGTGATAATGTTACCCATATGACCGGCTAGATTTCCACGTCATTAATTTAAATTTTTCTTTTTCCAAATGTGCTAATACACTCCACCTTGGCACTTACCCGATTTAGGGTAAAAGTCATTTATTATCAACTTACTTTCTCATTTGTACCGTAATGACCAACTTACTTTTTTTCGTACTCATTACACCCCTGTACATTCAATTTTTGTTCGATATCACCAATATGACTATAAAATGACTATATTACCATTGTATTCTTTAACATATTTACAATCATAATTTTTTTAAATCTTAAATTTTTAAAAAGTACTTTAACAAGTACTTTAGCAAATTTAAATTTTTTTACCAATTTTTTTTTAAAAACTTATAAAATATTTTTTTACGTTATTTTTAGTAAAAAATTTAAAATTTTCTTACAAAAATTTTTAAAAAATTTCGCAATTTTCAAAAAAAATTTCTTACTTTTTAAAATTTTAATTTTTTTTCAAAAAAAAAATTAGATTTTTTTAAAAGTTACGAAAAAAATAAAAAAGTAAAAATAATTTTTTGTTAAATTTAAAAAGTACGAAAAAAATAAATTTATTTAGAAAAATTAAGATTTTATAAAGTACTAAATTTTTTAAAAAATAAGTAATTTTTTTAAAGTACGAAATTTTTTAAAAAATAATTTTTTTAAAATTCGTACTTTTTAAAAAATTATTACTTTTATAAAAATTTCTTTTTTGTTAAATTCTCATGAGGAGATAAAAAGTAATCCTATGGATGTACATTATACATAATCATCTAGTCCTATTATTTCTAGAGTATGTCATCCAAAGCTTTTGGCAAGTTGCTGATTTCGAGTACTTGGTGAATGAGTTTTGCAGTTTATGGTAGCAGATGACGTTATTGCCCTTATCCATTAATGTGCATGCAGAATGGGGTGCTTTAAGTCCCTTTGCTGCAGAAAACGTGGTGCGAGGTAAAAGTTTGATTTTGGGAAAAACTATAGGTGTTGTATCTTAAGTCAACTCATTTTGATCTGAGTGGATGTAGAGAAGATGAGAGAGTAATATAGTCATTTTATGGTAATATTGGTGATATCGAATAAAATTTGAATGTACGTGGGTGTAGTGAATACGAAAAAAGTAAGTTGGTCATTACGGTACAAATGAGAAAGTATGTTGGTAATAAATGACCTTTACCCTAAAATATTTTTGCCAGCGTGAAACGTATATGCCAGTGTGTCAGTAACAAGTTGTGATCTTGGTGATGTCAAACAAAATTTGAAAGTTCGTTGGTGTAATGTGTACAAAAAAAAGTAAGTTGGTTATTACGGTACAAATGAGAAAGTAAGTTGGTAATAAATGGCCTTTACCCTATGATATCACATGTACTACTTTAAAATAAATTACCTATTTCAAAAGCAAAAGTAATACTCATCGGGTTATTAATCCCTTAAAGCATCGGATACAATGGCGACAGATCCTTACCAAGTCGAACTAGCATGCTCGCTATGGCACGCCACTGCACCGAGGGCTGCTTCGCCAAGATTTTTGCCAAATGCTGCAAAACCTTTAATTTTTTACCGTTGCAATCCAACAAATACTTTCCACATTTTTGTTGAAAATAAAATACATTTATACACTATATTTTTAAAAATCATTATTCATTGTAGGGGTGCTCACGGTCCGAAAACCGGACCGGACCAACCAAAACCGGGCCGGACCAAAACCGACTTTGGCCAAAACCCCAGACCGAAGACCGGGCCGAAATGGTCCGGTACGGTCCAGTCCGGGTCGGTTGTAACCCTTTCCCTTTTGTGAGATTTGAATGTTCTAATTTAGTCATTTGACTATTTGACTTTTGTCAGTTTCGTTAGAACAAGTACCGTGTTGACGGTGGTGAATGAATGTGATTGTGGTTATTTTATGAGTATGATGCTTGTGTTAATCCTTTTTAGAGGGTTTTATATGAGTTGATCGTGTTCCGGGAAGTGTTTGTCCCGGTGTTTAGCCTTGAAAATGCCGGAAAACGCGTCCCGACACCGTCCGTTTAATGTGTTTCACAAAATGAGTTTTGGGAAGTGTAAATTGGAAATATGTCGTGTAAATACTCTAAGTTATAGGAAAAGTTTTTTTAAAGCGAATAAAAATACTAAGTAACTTCGGAAAATATTTTAAAGACGCGGTTTTTGAGTTTTAAGTGAACCCAACACAAAAAGAGGCATCCCGAGACCCCCTAGGATCCCATATCCGGTTTCAAACCTTGTAGGGGACAAGGGTGGCATTTTTTTAGCAAGGTTGTCCAACCCTTCGTACATATGTATTTTGTATGTATCCTAACACACACTTTTCATATGATTTTCAAAATCAAAACACACACTCTCTCTTTTTTTTCCTTGCGTCTGAAAAAAATCACACACACAAACACATACATTTTTGATAAACTTTGATAAAAAAAACATGAAGATTCAAGAGTGTTTGGGTTGATTCTAGTAGTCGGGTTATTGTTTAAACTACGTTTGGGTAGTCGGTTCGCGTTCGTTCTCGCTTTTCAAAACCCTCTTTGTAAGTTTTCTAAATATTGATTTAACTTGTACTTTTAAGTGTTAAATGATGCATAGAAGCTAGTTGTACGGTGCGTTTGTTAAAAATCGAACACGAAAATTTTACGAATGAATATTAAGGGTTGCGTTTGGTTCGAACAAAAATAAAAGGGAGTAAGGTTTTTGTAGTTTTATTGTCGTGGTTGTGATGGTTGAAAAATATTTATTTGCTATTTAGCTTATTTTGTATAGTAGCTTATTTGGCTTATTATTAAGCATTTTCGAGCTTATTTTGGGCTTATTAGCTCTCGGCAAGTTGAAGGGATACAAGGAGAGTATTTTTGGTTATTTACCTCGTATGTCGTATATTTGTGGACTATTTTGATAGCTTACGATGATAACCAAATGTACTACGTAGCTTATTAGCTTATTTAAAAGCTTATTATGTATTTTGTGGAGCTTATGAGCTCACGGCCCAAATAAGCCCAATAAGCCGTGGCTTATTGTGGACTTATTGTGGTTCGGATTATTTTGTTAGCTATTGTTTTGGGCTTATTGTTACTAATGGGCCTTAGTTGTGGGCTTAAATCATATTATATATCTACGGATACTTTAATGGGCCGCTATTGGGCCTTAAGGCCCAATAAGCATAAACTAGTTGTTTTAAGGGTTTTGGCGGACTTTTGGAAAGTGAAACATACTTATGTAATGATGTTGAAAGCCGTTTTGAGAAGTACACTTTGGTAAATATTGCGGGATATGGAATTTGGCATTTTGTCGGAAAGTGGTAAATTGTGAAAAATGTTGGAAATTAATGTTTAAAACCTTGGAAAACGTTGTATAAACAAACGGGTCATGTCGAAATTTCGTAAAAAGTCTACACTTGGAATTTTTACTCAAAACGTGATTTTACCGACTAATATAAATAATAAAAATATTATTATTTATACGTCGACTAAAAGAAGAAAAATATATTTTTACGAAACTTTCCTGAATTGTTTCGCATAAATAAACATTTCATTTCTTATAATTTAAATAATGAATTAATGGTAACTAAGAGTGTCGAATGGATTTACCGAAGTATATTTTGAATGACTATTATTTAGTATCTTATATTACTTATCTATTTTACGTAAATAGTATGAGTGTATTATACTAAAGTATGAATTGAAGTATGTTATTTTGATCTAAGTCGTCAACCATCACACCACTGAAAACGTTAAGGATGACCGTACAACGCGCATCTGACCTCTATGCATCAAGTCTGAAAACTGTTTTGGGAATAAAAGTCTAAGTGGAACATTAATTGGACTAGGTCGTGTTCGGACGTTGTTGCATTTGCTTGTGTGATATTGAGTTTGCCGCTAGACATCTTTGCTTGAGGTGAGTTCTCGTAGCTCCACTTTTTAAATCTTTTCCGTTGGGGAAAATGATACTCAAATGTGTTTTGAACTGATTTTTCTGAACTGTGCGAAATGTGGTTTTGTTTTTGGGACAATGTTATGTGCTTATGAATGCTATGTGAATATTATGTGGTTTGATTGTACTTGTGTGCATCGAGGTGCATGGCAATGTATGTGATTAGCATGGATTTGCTATGTTTGTAATGGTCTTGTCCTAAGTAAATGCTCTAGTTGGTAGGCTTTAGGTGCGGGTGACCTCCGAGTTGCGACTCCAAGAGCACGGGTATGTGTTGTTGTGATGACTAGCACGGGGATGCTATGTCATGGTGTATGATTAGCGGGGATGCTAAGTCATGGAATTGAAATATTTTACATATATTCACTGTCATATTGTACAATTGTCCAACTGTTTGAAATATTGGCACAACGACTGGGTTTTCTTCAAACCTACGAGCTCACCAACATTTTTGTTGACCTTTTCGAGTATCATTGATGTTCGTCAAAAACCCATCAATAATAATATATATATAATATACATATACATATACATAAGCAAAGTATCATACAAATTATTCTTAGGCAAGAATAATAAGTAATCAACACGGGTATCGTTCTCCTCGGTGAGAGGTGAATGGAAATTCACGTTTATGTCGGGAATCGAGCTTGATTATCATTTAAGATTGATTTTGGATTCTAAATCTAATAACGCAACGGGAAAGCAATTAAAGGCACGCTAAGCTAAAAATAAAGGCGACTTAAAAATCTAACGATATTTAAGCACTTAACGATTAATTAACGACTAACGGACTAACGGATAAAAAGAAATTATCAAAATAAACTCTTAAAAACTTAAAAGGTAAATTTCTTAAACCTAAATGCATTAAACTAATTTTTAAAATAAAGAAAATATTTTTTTGAATCTTTTAATTAATTAAAACTATTTTTTAAAACTAAATAACACTAAAAATGTAATTAAAAATATTAAACTAAATCCTAAAAATTTTGGAAAATTTTATAAAAATTCTAAAAGCTAAAAAGAAAGTTTACCAAGAAAAATTACTCAATAAGCTGTTTTCAATAAGCAGCTAAAAATCAAATAAGCTGTTAAGCTAAAACCAAAGAGTTTATAAGAAGGAATTAAAACGTATATTAAACGAAAAAGACCCAAGGGCGCATTGGTAAGGCATGTGTATTATGAAGGGGAGGTCACAGGTTCGAGTCCTGTGACCTTTTTTTTGCAAATTATTTTTACTTTTCATTTTATTTTGAAAAAGCTAAACTTACCAACTTTAATAAAAGGACTATTTCTAAAACTTATGAATAAGCCAGAAATAAGCTATCTAAAACTGACAGAATGCTTAAAAGCTCACTTGACTATATAACTAAAACTTGATTAGCTTTTTGGACTTAATAAGCAAAAGAAAACTACATGAACTCAAAATAGATTAAAACCTAAACTTAAAAAGCTCTACTGACTAAAACAATAAGCAACTATAATAAGTTAAAAACTCCAAAAGATATTAAGACAGCAGACCTTAAAATCAGACTTGAAAGACTTTTGAAAAACTTTGAGCTACAATTTAGAACTAATAAGCATTTGAAATCAGCTGAAAACTGAAAACAGATAAAGGGCTAGCCTTAATAAGCACAAAAACTAGGAAATAAGCAAATGAACAAAAGCTAAACAACACCAATAGGCTAAAAGACAGCAGACACTAAAACAGAACTTAAAGGGCTTATGACTATTATTTAAGCTACAATTAAGGCTAATTAAGCTAAAAGAAAAAGCTAAATAACCTAAAACAGATTGAGACTTATACTTGAAGAACATAATTAAGCTGGAATTAGTAAAGTTGGTTTAGAAAATAAGCTCTACTTGTATTTTTGGCCTTTCTAGATAAATGACAGATTGAAGCTTAACTTTCAGACTCAAAATCACCTTTTGACAAACCAAAAACTTGAAACAGATTGAGAACAAACTATAATAAGCTAAATCCAACAAAAACTAACCCAAATTAAGCTATAGTTTGACCTCAAATGATCTGCATAATCAGACCCTTAAGAAAAGACCATTTACTAGTTATACTTGACTGTTTCCATCTAAATTGCACAAAAGGTTTTTCCAAATTTAAAAAAAAAACTAAAAACAGGTGCATTAGACACTTATTTGTACACAAAAACTACAACTTAAACAAGCTCCAAAGGAACTTATCAAATAAGTAGATTAGATACCAAATTAGACTTAGAAACTTAAAAACCAAACTTCATATCTTGACTAAACTTATTTTAAGCTTAAGAAATCTACTTATAAGACAAAATTAGAGCTTAAGAAATCTGTTTTGAAATCCAAAAGCTACACAAGCAGTCTTAACTATGTTAAAACTGCTTGTTTGAAAAAACAACCTTTTCAGATTCAAGCTCGTCAATCTCTTTTTCAAAGGATTCAACGTACTCAAAGTCTTCATGCATTTCCGTTTTTAGTTCATGAACAAAACAATAACTGTCATTTATAGTTTTTATTGAAAGAGGCATCAATAATGATTTTATCAAAAACTTCCATATCATGAGCAGTTGGGTTACGAAAAGAACTCCTAGTATGATTAGACCAAGCTTGTTCACAAATCGTTTTAAAATGATTAAAGTTGTTTGTCATTTCGTTGTAAGCTTGTCTACTTTTACTAATGGATTTCGATACAGGTAGAAAGGCAACGTTTTTAGCAATGTTTGGCTTTGTCCTAACAAATGTTTTCTCCACATTGTCTTCCTAACTTCTTTAGCGCGTTCCAACTGATCAAGATAGGTTTTGGATGGTGGTTTGTAATTTTCATAAAGACTGTTTTGATATGTGTAATCATATGGTTTCACTGTGTCTTTATTCAATTTTGATCTACTCTCCTTTTCAAGAGTCATTGTCTCTTCCCTATTGGGGCAAAATCTGTTTGCATGATCAGAAGTATCATATGGGATCTCATACAAACGAGGCTTATCAGATTGAGCTTTCTTGAGGTACTTTGGATTAGCAAAGGTTGATCTACCATTATACGTTGCGCATTTGGGTGCTAACATGTGAATGGTCTGAATTGACTGATTGCGTTTATAAAGAATTTCATTTAAAAACTTTATTTGTTTGTCCATTTCAATCATCGTGTCAATGTCTTTTCCTTCCTTAACCTTTAAATCCGAAATAACCTTACTTTTCTCTTTGAGTTGACCTTCAAATTGTGACCTAGTTAACAGACTCTTTTTGACTAGCTCATCGTGTTTCTGATTGACAACTGAAATTTCATAGGTTTTAGTTTTTAAACCCTCTTGTATGTCAATGTCTTTAAGAGCTAATAGTCCTAGAGTTTCATTTAACTTTGTTTGAAGTATTTTATAATCACTCGTTAGGTCATTAAGGGCCGTGTACTTCTCAAGCTCAGTCTGTTTGGTCTGAAGTGCAATCAGACAACTATCCCGACTGCTAGTAGCCTCCCCTAGAGCCCTACTAGTCTCATCAAGGTTAGTTTTGCACTCCTTAAGTTCTTGAGTTAATGATGCGTTTGCTTTCTTTAATTGCTTTAATACCGTTTTGTTTTCCTCCGTATCAAGAGTCAAATTAGCAATTAAATTAGCAAGCGCAGCACGCTCATCAACACATTCAGCCGCATTTTGATCAACCTGATTATCATTAGTACATATATTTGATGAATCAGGAATGACATTGCTATCATCCTTCTCCAAAACATATGTGTCATTAATGGATTCAGGTTGCTCAGAATGTCGTCTCACATTGGCAAACACATCATTTTCATCATGGTTTTGTACCTGTTCCAATGGCTGACTTGCAGAACTGGATTCTTCAGGTAAGACCTCCTGAATCTTTGCCATGTCACTGTAATGTGCTTCCAATTTCTGTTTATCAATCTCTTCATCTGATACAATCCCACTGCTTGTTTCATCTCCTGAACTTGTAACCGATGATTGAACCTCTTGGACCTTGCACTGTTGAATCTGCAACTGTCTTTCACTCAACTTTTTCAACGTCATCTTAAGCTCTTGCTCATGACTTGCTCTTTCTATTATACATTGCTCAATGGAGTTCATGTTCTGGATGATTGTTTCCTTGAATGTTTGAGCTGTCATTTTAGTGTAATCTCTGAAGGTTTCTATTACTTCTCGATCTGATGAAAAAGATCTTGAATAAATATCGAGAGGCTTTAACAAGTCAGAGTTAATGAACCTTTCAAACTGTACTTTGATCACACTTAGAGCGGATTTGGAATCCATCTCGTGAAGTGTTTCTGCATTGAGAAGTGTTTCTAAGTTATTCATGTGTTGAGATAACTGAAACTTGAAGGTTCTGAAACTATCACCAAAGAGTCGTGCAAAAGCTTGTTGATACCATATACTCTGTATGTCGAGAAGTTGAGTGGTTGATTTAAGTGCATTTAATTCGTTCAAGGAGTTTTCTCTGAAAATCTTTGCTTGCATCTGCAGTTTCTGTATCTCTGGTTCCTCTAAAACTGAACCCGAAGATGAAGTAACCTTTGTTCCCATTTTATCGTGAATTATGAAGTGTAAAAGATTTGTTGGATCTTAAGTGGATATGATGTGATTGAGGTTGTGGTTTTGAATACAATAGACGTTCACGGGATTTTACAAGTCTATGATTAGAACCGATAAAAATTTAACGGGATTTTACAAAATCAATAGAAAACCGTGAATGATTTGATTCGGAATCAGCGGCCAATGATTTAATTGTCTAAAAACAGATAATTTTCTGGCTAGGGTTAAAGCTGTTTGTTTAAATAGGCTCACCAAACTGAAACGGGCCTGAAAATACAAATGGGCCGTGAGCTAGAACAAAAACAAGTCTAACACAAATTCCAAAAAACTGAAAAATGTCAATAAATCATAGTAAACGAGTGTTTTGGGCCTTGAAAAATCCTTAACCAGCTAAAGGGTGGTTACAGCGTGATCCGTCTCGTTTTTCTCTTTGATTTGAGAGGTCACGGGCCTGAAACGGACTTACGGATCAAAAGTTATGGCTGTTTTACTGAAACCCTTTTCTTCACACAAAAAAAATTCTTAGTAAACCGCTGCCAATTAGTAACTCACTGTTTGTTAGCAACTCGCCGTTAGCAACTCGCCGTTTTAGCAACTCGCTGTTTTAGCAACTCGCTGTTTTAGCAACTCGCTGTTTTATCAACTCGCTGTTTTAGTCAACTCGCTGTTTTAGTCAACTCGCTGTTTTGGTCAACAAACCGCCGTTGACTATTTCCTTAAATCGTGGATCTTGTCCCTTTCCTTACCAAACCGCCATTATGAACACCAAGCTCGAATTTTTTCAAAATCACTCAAATAAGCATTTAAGCCACGAACCAAAGCAAGGATTTGCAATATTAAGCGTCTCTAAGAAGATTTAACATACAATAACATGTATATCTTTGTGGATCGTCCAAAAAATAGCAACTCTCCACGAAGAACACCTTACTTTGTTTGCTTATAATTCGAGCTAGGAGCTTGTTTAACACACGAAATTTGAAGCACTCTTACCTTTTTTGCTGTAGAACAAGTTTGAAGACGAGAAACCATCGAGAAAACAATAGTACTCGTTTCCCGCTAATCTCTCAAGCATTTGATCCATAAACGGTAGTGGAAAGTGGTCTTTATGGGTGGCTTCATTTAACTTTTGGTAGTCAATGCATACACGCCAGCCCGTAACCAATCGAGTCGGGATCAACTCATTTTCATCATTTTTAACAACGGTAAAGCCATCTTTTTTAGGTACGCAATGTACGGGGCTTACCCAAGGACTATCCGAGAACGGGTAAATTAATCTGGCGTCAAGAAGTTTTTCAACCTCCTTTTTGATGACATCGTGGATTTTCGGATTCACCCGTCTTTGGTGTTGAACCGCCGGTTTGTAGACCTCTTCCATAAGAATCTTGTGAGTATAAAGATCCGGGTTAATATCCTTGATGTCGGAGAGTTTCCAAGCGATGGCTCGCTTGTGTGACTTCAAAACCTTTATAAGAGCGACTTTTTCTTCGACACTCAAGTCTTTAGCAATTATGACGGGCAACTTGTTGTCACCCTCCAAAAATGCGTATTCGAGATGAGGAGGTAAGTCCTTGAGTTTGACCTCGGGAGGTTCATCAATTGAAGATTTATCAGTTTTAGCTTCACAAACTTTAAGTTCTTTTCAAATTTCAGGCAAATAATTTCCTTGAGTGGGAGGGGGTAATGATGGATCATCATTGAGAAATGATTCAAGAAGAAGAATGTCCCCCTCTGGGTCATAATAAGAGTCATCAACTTCCGGTGAAGTTGGATCATCTTCAAGAGCGAGGAAAGCATCGACTTCCTCGAGAAGAAAATCACTATCCCCAAAGGGAGTGAGAGTCGGAGAAGAGGTAGAAACGATCGGGTCATAATAAGGAGTGGGATTGCCACTCGCGATCACATCGGAGAAACCGAGAACTTCTTGAGAATACTCCTCACAAGCCATTTCAATGACGTCGATTCGGTTAACCGAATTATCATTATAATTAGAGGAGTATCTCGAAGTTTGATCAAGATTGAATGTTACGGCTTCTTTTCCAACACGAAGAGTTAATTCTCCTTCATAAACATTAATCAAGGCACGCACGGTGTTTAAGAAGGATCTCCCGAGAATTAGGGGAACTTGGGGATCGGCATCAAAGTCTACGACTACAAAGTCGGCCGGGAATTGGAACTTTCCTACTTTTACGTAGACATCTTCGGCGATACCGATCGGTTAGGAGATCGAACGGTCCGCAAGTTCAAAAGTCATACAAGTAGGGGAGAGCTCCAGAAGAGAAAGCTTTTTCCACACGGATAATGGCATGAGATTAATGCTAGCGCCAAGATCGGCCAAGGCTAAGCACTCATCCATTCCGAGAAAATCACACGGTATGAGAAATTTGCCGGGGTCTCCAAGTTTTTTGGGTAACTTTTTGAGGAGGACCGCCGAGCAATGCTCATTCAACAGAGTTCTTACCAATTCAAACAATTTTTCTTTGTTACTAATTAAACTCTTAAGTGTTGAAGCAAATTTAGGCATGAGAATTAAAGCATCCGCGAAGCTAATGTCGAAATGCAAATCTTGAAAGATTTGGTAAAATTTATCAATTTGATTGTTAGGTTTTTCGCGGATCTTTTGGTCATTAAGTCTAGACGGATATGGAATTGATGGTTTCGGGTTAGGCTTCGGAGCAACAACGGGTTCAAAATTTGGTACATGAGTTTTAACTTAGACAACCGGAGGTTGGACGTCTTCGATACTTCCGTTATTAGTAGGAGGCACCGTGTCCTTTTTCACCTCGGTTTTACGTTCTACTACTTTAGGAGGAGAAGAAGAAGTAGTAGGAATTGTGGGTCCTTGATAAGCAACACCGCTTCGGGTGGTAATACCCTTCAAATCTTCCTTCGGGCTAGTAATGGTATTACTAGGGAGTGTCTCTGAACCCGAAGTAGAAGTGGTATTGGAATTCACGAACTTGGTAAGCATGTCCGTTAAATTGGTCATTTGATTTTGCAAGTTTTGATTTTGATTTTGCATATTTCTCATAACCGCATCATTAGCTTTGATGTAGTTTTGAAAGTCATCCTTTGACACACCTTGTGTTTGGTAAGCCGGAGGTTGATTAATCGGGGGTCGATAAATTGGAGCTTGATTAACCGGGGGTTGGTAGATTGGTCCTTGGTTGTAATTATTCCCTCGGTTTTGATTATTTCTTTGGTTTTGTTGTACGGGAGGAAAACCGGGAGGTCGAATTTGATTTGCAATCGGGGGTTGGTAACCAGTATTTCCTTGATTGAAATTAGTCGCGGCGGCTTGTGAAGCATATTCTTGAATATTGTCACGATAAACGTTGCCGTCGGTGACGGGACAATTACGGTAAGAATGAGCACCACCGCAAGTTACACAATTTTCCTAGACCGCTTTTACGGTAGCGGGAGCTTGGGATTGGTTTTTCTTATCAAGAAGCAAAGCTTTCACCATATCTTTAAGTTCAGCAACATCGGGAGAAATACCGGGGGTAGAATTGCTCGTACTCACTTTGGAAACAACCGGTTTGTTTTGTGAATTACGAACTTTGGATTTGCTCTCGATGATTCTTAGGCAATCTCGAGGCATTTTATCCAAAAAATTACCACCCGCGGCGGAATTCAACGAATCTTGATCATTAGAGTTCAAAGCATT
>BQNB010018871.1:28354-48084 GCA_026074375.1 Tanacetum coccineum | reverse complement strand
ATTAGTAAAACACAAGAATTAACAAGTGTAATTTATAATCAGAGTGACAAAATGACTTTCAGTCACTTAAATCACTAAGAGATCATGCAGAATCATACCACACAAAGTGATGTGCATACCATAAAATCACATGTGTGATGCATATGGTACAACACCACATATGCATTTTTGTGGTGTGCACATCACTTTGTGTGGTGTGCATATCAACTCCCTTATTTTAATGCAGGCACTAATCTGAATATGTGGTTT
The DNA here is from genome assembly GCA_026074375.1 of Tanacetum coccineum. Lineage (NCBI taxonomy): Eukaryota > Viridiplantae > Streptophyta > Magnoliopsida > Asterales > Asteraceae > Tanacetum > Tanacetum coccineum. Next base: position 47,835 of record BQNB010018871.1, on the reverse strand, counting down.
GATTGTACGATTAATGCAATTACTGACCTTTTGATTGATCATATGAAAAATACACAATTGCGCCAGGAGCAAAGCCGGCAGAATAGAAGTCTTGAGACATGTCCGTTATTTGCTTCTTTGGAGGAGTAGTATCTGCACACACAAAAATGGCACTGACCGGTTTAAAACGACTATACACATACCAAGGTGAAGCGACATGGAAAGGATATTTCACTAAATATAGCTCGATAAACTTTTCTAACTTTTTGATCACTCCTTTATTTGCCTAAGTCTAGCATACCAATTTTATTTTACCCACGTTGTGTGCTTATTGAATAAGTAGAACTGTAGAAGAGAATAGGTATGCTCACATATGTAAAAAGGGAGGTCTGGTCTGGCCACAACTTTCATGAGAAGATCAACTAAGCTTTGCATCGTCTCGGATGGATGAAATGTGGATTCTAATGTGTGGTTATCTGGGAACCGGACACGGATTACTGCCTGTTAAACAAGAGACAAAAAGTTACAGTACACAAAAGCATTGGATTGCTTATTTTTTTCAGCTTATTGCCCTTTTTTAAAGGAAATAAGCACACTCGAGTTTTGGATAGAGAAAAAAGCTTATACGTGTTTGCTATTTTGCTTATTTTGGGTTGAAATACCCACTCTTGAATGTTTGGATGGAAAAATTAGCTTATGCTTATTTGCTAGTTGGGGCTGACATTGGGCACTTCTCCGGTAACACCATTTTTAAGACTTGAAGGTACTCATTTCAAACCGCTTAATAAAAAAACATAAGCTGAAAAAAGAAGCAATCCCGAACACTAAAATTCACTTGCTATTATATAATTATGATCTTACCTTGGTAATTCTTGACCTACGAGCAGCTTCTTCTGCTTCTCGGATTTTTTTCGTTTTTAAATATTTATCTGCCCATAATTGCACAACAGTACTGTTCAATTAATGACAATAGCTACAAAATCAATACATAATTCACCGAAAGAAGATAATTATACTATTTACTTAGTTTCAAGACGATATAAATGTCAAAGTCAATAGCCTTTCATTCCTGGTAAATAACCACATACGTATTCTCACCTTCTTTTTTTGTAGCCAAGATGCGATAATAATCTTCCGCAGTAAATTCATAAAACTCGTCCGGCTCCTCTGCCAAATTAAATAAGAGAAGACCATCAAACTTTAATAGAATACATTCAATGGCTCATAGCATCTCGCACTTGATAATTTAGTAAAAGCCTTACAGAAGAAGTGCATACCATCATTGGTTGGGTCATTTGATGTTTGGGAGGATGTTGTCTCAAATACACGAATTTCCCGTCCATAATTTTGCTTTGCTGCAGCAAGCTTTTCCTGATTTACCAATATAGTTGTCATTATTAACACACTTTTTACTTCTACGTAATACAGTACATCTAGTTTATCTAAAGGGCGTTTTGGATTCAGTCTTGAGAGAGATTATCTAATTCTTCTGTATACAAAACACAAAAGAATTAAAAAAAACAGTGATTCGAAAACCTATTATAAACAGTCATGAGGGGGCAATAAAGAGAAATTTAGCGTTTTGTGTGGATCACGGGGAATGGAGAATGCGTTTAAAGAAACATGAAGAGATGAAGGAAAAGAATTCTCGAGTTTATGTGAAATGCAAAGCCAATGAAGAAAATCTTCGTCGTGAGAAGATGCTAGAGGGAAATGAAGCCCTTGATGGTGAGAACTCGAGGATGAATTCCTTTTTGAGAGAAGGAAAAAGATGAGGGGGCAATAAACAGAGATTTAGCATTTTGTAGAGAAGCGAATTTGATAAAACCCTAACAGCTGGCAGAATGTTAAGTGAACCGGTTGAAACCCACTTCAAACGGTTCACCTCACTATATATAGGGCTTAGGAGCATTGTATTCACCATTCGATCATTGATCATTGATTAACATTGTGGGTTTTTAGGGTTTATTCTCTTGTTATTTTGATTCCTCATTAGCTTGATTAGGGTTACCAAGGTTAGGGTTTATAGAATTCCGTTTCAGCATCATGAACTCATTTGGCAATACAGAGCCTTTGTTTCCTATCGGTGGAATGTGGAAGATGTTTATCAAAATAGCACATATTGTTTGTGTGGGTTATGCGTCATTGAGTGTACTGGATCATGGTTTAACCAAAATCCATGTCAAGACTTGAAACTGAATTCCAATATCTATCAAAAACTACGAGACGCGTTCGTAGGTGGAGGTAACAACTACGAAAACCGCGAAGTTATGGAGGTTCACAAATTTGTCCAACCATAGGCGGACCTTTTGAAAACCGTAAATGCAACCAATCCCCGTTCAACAATAGGAGGGTTGATGAATGGGAGGAGATAAAAAAGATAGAAATTCGACAAAATTTAAACTATTCCATTCTAAAACTTTTCAATAAATCGGTATGTTCTTTGATCATTGACAATTATGGTGATAAGAATTTGGTGCTGAGAAAATTGGTAAAGTTCTTACAATTACCAACAGTGACATGTGCAATTCGAGGACACCAGGTTAGTAAAGTTCCTATTTTTATTCGAAACTCTATATAAGGAGGAAGAAGTAATTTGTGAATTGGATGATATGGAGGATTATCATATTAGGTTTGGAAAATCATGGCGCATTACCTTTTCTTTTGGGAAGGAAAGAAATTGCAATGATTCCATCCGGAAAAAAAAAATCACAAGTACCAATGGCCGAGGTTAAGCTTGAAGAAAATATATTAGAGACCAAGGTTGTTGAAGATGACGTTGAGAAAATCCAAGACCTTCATATTTGTGAGCAACATGATAACAAAGTTTCAACTCTACTGTTGGAAACAACAAAGGAAGTTGGTGTTTTGAAGAGTTGTGGGTTCTAAAAATAATTAAGATTTATAATTGTGATCTAAACACAAATGTTCGAATCAAAGACCCAAATTTTTTTCTAATGGCGGGAAGTGAGAAAACAGAGGTTCAGTTAAAGATTTGAAGACATTTGAAGTTTTCGAAGCCTCATCAACACATGCTATCTATCCCGAGAACTCGAGGACGAGTTCTTTTCGAGAAAAGGAGAATGATGAAGGGGGACATAAAGAGATATATAGGGTGCGTTTAGTTGGGGGAAAACACCCTTGTTTTCCACAAAATGTTTTGTGGAAAACAAGGAAAACAGAGATCGTGTTCAAATCATTGTTTTCCAACAAAATTCTCTACAAAACATGCATTTCCCAACTTAACAAGGGAAACTAGAAAACACATTTTTTTTGTTTTCCTTGTTTTCTTTGTAACCCCCCTTGTTTTCTTTGGAATGGAAAACAATATCACACGAACGCATTTTCTATGTTTTGTGGAAAATAAATCTCCTTTTTTTCACAAATCTGAAAACACAAAATTAGAAAAAAATTTCTCCAACTAAACGCAACCATAGCGTTTTGTGTGGATCATGGGGAAGACGTGAAGAGATGAACAAAAGGAGTTCTCGAGGTAATGTGAAACGCAAAGCCACTAAAGATGAGTTCGTCGTGAGAAGATGATCAAGGTAGATGAAGCCCTTAATGGTGAGAACTCGAGGGCAAGTTCTTTTCAAGTGAGAGGGAATGATGAGGACAAGAATACAAAGACTTAAGGGTGAAGACAGAAGTTTTAGTAAACCGGTTGAAAGCCCGGTTCAATCGATTCACCCAAGTAGTAATTTTTAAGCCAGAATGTCAAGTGAAACAGTTAAAACCTAGTTCAATCAGTTCACCTATAAATATATAAAACATTGTTATTCATTTTTCAGTCGTTAATAAAAGGGTTTTGTACTCTTTGAGGTTTCTATTACCCGTTCCTTGAATTATTCGCTTCTGCGTTCTGCGTAGAAACTCAGCTTTGCAAACGCATAATCTATTTTGGAAAACTCAATCCCAAAAATGTTTTCCTACTCCTTTAATTAATCCTAACTTGGTTACCTTTTTATATACTGTAATAACTCTACATACTAAAATCACTAAGCAGTTATTATACCAGCTTCCAAGATTAATACTATTGTGGGCATCTCAAATCAAAAGCAAAAAGCTAAAAAAACAAACTTTCCTATAACCAATTACAGTAAATCATATAAAAAACAAACCCTAGCATTAACGATTTAGTAAAAGTGGTGAGTAAAAGATATCAAAGGATAATATACCTTGGCAAATTGAGACTCCATTTGATTATTAATTACTCCTTAGTAAATTCTGATCTTCACAGTACCGACCTTGTATAATCGGCAACTATCAATTGAATTGAATATATTTTTTGATAAATTTAATGTTTTCTAGAAGATGATTCTAAATTGGGTACTGGACTGGGCAAGATTTTAAACCGGGTTTTTTGATCCAACATGCATTGGGCTAAAAGCCCAGCCCTTGCTTTCTTTTATTTTTTTTTCTTTAAAAGTTTTAAAAGTTTGGAAATATTGTTGGTTACAGTTCGGACCATACTGTTTTTTTTTCCTTTCCCATTTTTGGCTGGCTTATTTAGTTTTTTTTTCTTTCTTTTATACTTAGTCAAGATTCATACGAGTATAATAATAATGCAAAACATATAAGTAGGCAATATAAAAAAAACTCGAATACAAGTCAGCCCCATTGTAATACACAGGCACATTTCTACTCAATATTTGTACAAAATCAATTCGAAAAAAATTATGCCCCGCCTTGGGCCAACCCGTTTAGTTTTTTTCCCCATTTTTACTTAGTCAATATTTATGGCGCGAGTATAAAAAAAAGGTCGGATACAAGTCTGCCATGTTGCAACGCGCGGGCACATTTCCGCTCAATATTCGTTCAAAGTCGATTCAAAAAAAATTATGCCCCGCCACAACGCGCGGGGTATTTTGGTTGATAAAAAAAACCAAAAAATAAAAATGAAAACCAAAAAAACCTAAAAAAATTAATTGTCGACACCACTTAAAAAAAACCCGCCCCGCACCAACAAAAACACACCCGCCCCGCAACAACGCGCGGGTACTTTTGCTTGTTGTATTTTGATTTGCAAACATCACGGTATAGTTAGGTTTATATATCAGGTGTAACAATCATTACAAGGGATTGTCTAATAATGCCCTAAGGTTGAAAGTAAGGCCCGATGGAGTGGCTGTGAGCTTACTTGGTGAGTGGTAAACTCACGCGTGAGGTCTCAAAATCACCGGACCAACTCACCCGTGAGTGAGGCAAAAGATAGAAGCCTATGGTGAGCCGGTCACCATACGTGAGGAACAAAAAAAGTGGGCCCTTTTCTTCAAACTATCCGTTGAGTTTTATAAAAAATAAAAAAAATCTACACTACCTCATTTTTCAATTATAAATACCTATAAACTTCACCATTTTTATACACATCTTCTCATATTCTTACTCAAACAACATACATTTCGTACCTCATTATCGAAATGGATTCCGAAATGTTTTTGTTCACCGACAAAGAAGAAGAACAAGAAGTTGTTAGTCGGGAGGTAGATTTTATTACAAGAGCGGTGTCGTTTATCAAGAATAGACGACAAGCAAATCGACCGACGAGAAACCCCGTATATCGTGATCGTTATTGTTGCTCATGACCGTTTAGTCGTCGCCTTTTTTTGATGAGAACCCGATGTACGATGCAAATAAATTCAGGAAAGACGTTCCGAATGGCTCGCCCATTTTTCAACTGGATAATTGAGGAGGTAACTAGTCATTCTTCATTCTTTGATGATATTGACTGTACCGGAAGAGAAGGCATTTCCCCATTGGTAAAGTGCACCTCTGTAATTCGTCAACTGAAATACGACATTATTCCTTATTTTCTAGATGAATATCTGAAAATGAGTGACAGATCTTCTCGTATATCTCTTGATCTGTTATTAAAAAATTTGGATCAAAGTATTTGAGGAAACCCACGATGATTGATGTTGTAAAGCTTTATCGGCTTCACGAAGAAAAGCACGGGTTTCGGGGATGTTAGGAAGCCTTGATTGTACGGAATAGTAGTGGTTTGGTTGTCCGTACGCATACAAAGAGCAATATGTTAGACGTGATCATGGTCTGAATTCGTTGATTTTGTTGGAAGCTGGTGCGTCATAAGACTTATGGATATGACACGCTTTCTTTGGTGTTGTTGGGTCGAACAACGACATTAACGTTTTACATCAATCCTTTTTATTTAACGATCTCAAAACCGGACGAGTAGCAGAGATCCTTTTGTGGCTAACGGCGTAACTTCCCATGGGGACACTATCTTGTTGACGGGATAAATCTGGAATTGGCGACACTCGTTAAGACGATTCCAAAACCATCTGATGATGACTACAAGCGAATAAGGTATAAGCAAATGCAATCGGCAAGGAAAGATGTGGAACGAGCATTTGGTGTTCTGAAGAAGAAATGGTCGGGCTATACCAGCCAATCCCGCACGAGCGATGAAAAAAGAAAGAATAATAAATATGATGTATACAATACAAAGGAAATGCGATATCTCCCAATTGGTACCCGGAGGAAGCACAACAACCGGACGACCTCTTACGATCCGATGAACAAATGCTAAAACTTATGAGGCACATCATATCGTTACAAACGCATCAAAACCTTCGTGCCGATTTGGTCGAACACTTGTCTCGTAATGTTTAATTTCAGTTTTAAATGTAATATTTTTAATATTCAAAGTCTATGTAATGTTTTTAATTTATAAATAAAAGTTTTTAATTTCGTACGTTTTACGTTTTAATTTCGTACGTTTACGTTTACATTGATATTTACATTTTTAATGTATGAATAAAAGTATTTAAATAAAAAAAGGGGTATGAAGAGTGAGGGATGGTGGCCAAAACATGTAAAAGGTGAGAATGAAGTGAGAAGAAGGAGAAAGCTGAGGTGGCGTTGAGCTGGATGGTGAGGGTGTAGTGACCACTCCCTTTAGCCTAATGATCACTTCCCTCACCTTACACGTCTACGCAACCTCGGTTTTCTCTCTCTTCTCACCTTTCACCCGTTATGGTCATATTCCCCTCACCTTTCATTAAAATATCCACTTTATACAAATATATCTAAATAAATACCCCACATACACTCACAAACTAAATAAAATATAGAAAAAATTACATGTTTCGTCCCTATGGTTTATATCAAATATCAAGTTTCGTCCCTATTTTATTTTAGGGTAAAAGCCATAAATTACCAACGTACTTTTTAAAATTTCCCGACTTGAACCCTTTACTTTTTTATTAACACTGAAACCCACGTACTTTCAAATTTTTAAACGACTTGAACCAAACGTTTGTACCGTTAGTTATTATGTGGCAGCGTTAGTCCATTTAGCTAACGATCGCTTTGCATCGTTAGTCCTTTAACAATAATTTTCTTTATATGATTTTTACGTTTTCGCTCGTATTTTTACGTTTTTTGTCCCTTTTTTTACGATTTCGTATGGTTTTTTACGTTTTCTTCTGTTTTTTTGCGTTTTCGGCCGTTTTTTACGTTTTCGCGCGTTTTTTATGTTTTCGTCCGGTTTCTTACGCTTTTGTACGTTTTATTACATTTCCGTCTGTTGTTTTACGTTTTCGTCCCTTTTTTACGATTTCGTCCGTTTTTTACGATTTCATCTGTTTTTACGTTTTCCTCCATTTTTACGTTTTCTTCTGATATTTTATGTTTTGGTCTGTTTTTTTACGTTTTCGTACGATTCCATCTGTATTTTACGTTTTATCTGTTATTTTACTTTTTTACGTTTTCGTACGATTTAAAAAACGAAAGAAGATTAAAAAAACGTACGAAAGCATAAAATAACAAACGTAAAAAAACGGTTTCGCACGTTTTGTTCTTTTACGCTTTCGCACGTTTTTTTAAAATCTTCGTTTGGTTTTTTAAATCGTTACGTTTCGTCTGTTTTTTTTACGTTTTCCCGTACGATTTCATCAACCGGGTATGTTGATTTTCGTGCTGTATCTTACGTTTTTTAACGTTTTCGTCTGTTATTTTACGTTTTTTACGTTTTTCTACGATTTAAAAAATCAAGCGAAGATTTTAAAAAAACGTGCGAAAGCGTAAAAGAACAAAACGTCCGAAACCGTTTTTTTTACGTTTGTTCTTACGATTTCGCACGTTTTTTTAAAATCTTCGTTTGTTTTTTTAAATTGTACGAAAACGTAAAACAACAGAAGAAAACGTAAAAAACGTAAAATACAGACGAAATCGTACGAACACGGTTGAAATCGTACGAAAACAAAAAAAAACGGACGAAACCGTAAAAAAACGGACGAAATCGTAAAAAAACAGACGAAAACGTAAAACAACGGACGAAAACGTAATAAAACGTCCGAAAGAGTAAGAAACCAGACGAAAACGTAAAAAACGCGCAAAAACGTTAAAAAGGGCGAAAACGCAAAAAAACAGACGAAAACGTAAAAAACCAGACGAAATCGTAAAAAAATGGACAAAAACGTAAAAAACGAGCGAAAACATCAAAAATCATATAAAGAAAATCGTATAAAGAAAATTATTGTTAAAGGACTAACGATGCAAAGCGATCGTTAGCTAAAAGGACTAACGTTGCCACATAATAACTAACGGTACAAATATTTGGTTCAAGTCGGTTAAAAATTTGAAAGTTCGTGGGTTTCGGTGTTAATAAAAAAAGTAAATGGTTCAAGTCGGGAAATTTTAGAAAGTACATTGGTAATTTGTGGCTTTTACCCTTCATTTTAATTACACCAGGCGTCCCAAATTTTAAAACTCGTAACGCTGGCAGTCTCTATTTTGGATGGTCGTTAATTTTTTTTGTTAAGTCTCATGAATGGAGGGGTAAGGTCGTCTTTTCATTATATTATATTAAAATATTCATACTCTTTCTTTTTATTTTTTCCTTTTCTCCTTATATCTTTTTTTCTCTTCATATTTTTTTTATCTCTTTCTATCCTAACAACCACCACCTCATACCTATGACCAACCACCTTCGCCTACCGCTGCCAACCACAACCGACGACCACTTACTACCGGCCTAACACCCACACATTAACGCTTCAACAATTTTATTCAATCTAGAAAAAAATACCAAAAAATTCTCAAACCTTACAATATTGCCATCTTAAATTTAGTGTACACCAACTACCACCCACACCACCCATTACCCACCACCCGCCACAGATCTGGTCGGATCTTGCATACACTAGTACAAAAAATAGCTTTGGTCATACATGGGCAAAATGGAACGGCCACACATTCACATATTTATGTGGCTAAAAGGTACCAAAATAGACAACATTTACTAATTAGCCACACATGAAATTTTGATGTATGTGACCATTAGAACTGTATTGCCACACATTCAAACATTTATGTGGCTAAAGGTAACTGGTAATTTTTTATATGATTATTTAGACACATATGAATTTGGAACGAGTGACAAATACAAGTAAGCTTGAAGCATTAGTCACGATATACATATAAATAGTGACAAATATATGTCACACACTTGAACAATGTGACCAAATGGCATATATGGCCACATGAAGTAATTTTTTATGTGTCTAAATCATACAGTCAAGTTTTGTCACACACAATTTAAGGGTGACTGCTATCTTTTGCTAATTATTTAGCCACATATGAATTTGGAATGAGTGACAAATGAAAAGTAAGGTTGAAGCATTAGTCACGATATACATATAAATAGTGACAAATATATGTCACACACTTGAACATTGAGACCAAATGCCATATATGATCACACTAAACGTTTTGTCACACATTATTTAAGTGTAGCCAAAATCCAGTACATATGGTCATGTAACTTAATATGTGTGTTTAAATTTTAGTTTGTGTTAGCTTGCCAAAAGCTAATGTGTATAGTCACATTTACTTCTAGCACGATCATGTGACTATATGCCTTTACAATAGCCACAGGATATCACAAATGTGTGACTAAATTATGTTTATGGCCACATTTAAGGTTATTATATGTGACCAATATATTCATAACAGTCACATCGTGGAGTATTCAAGTGGCTATTATTTAGAGCAAAATATGAAATCGTTATCATTAAATTTCATATTAGTCACATTGAGTGTTTGTGTGTCTAAATTCATAATGTCATATATGGTCACATGAAGTGTTTGTTTATATGTCTAAATCATGGACTCAGGTTTTGTCACACATTATTTAAGTGTAGCTAAAATCCAGTACATATGGTCACGTAACTTAATATGTGTATTTAAAGTTTAGTTTGTGTTAGCTTGCCAAAAGCTAATGTGTATAATCACATTTACTTCTAGCACGATCATGTGACTATATGCATTTACAATAGCTACAACATATCACAAATGTGTGACTAAATTATGTTCATGGCCACATTTAAGGTGATTATATGTGACCAATATATTCATAACAGTCACATCGTGAAGTATTCATGTGGCTATTATTTAGAGCAAAACATGAAATCGTTATCATTAAATTTCATATTAGTCACACTGAGTGTTTGTGTGTCTAAATTCATAATGTCATATATGGTCACATGAAGTGTTTGTTTATGTGTCTAAATCATAAACTCAAGTTTTGTCACACATTATTTAAGTGTAGCCAAAATCCAGTACATGTGGTCACGTAACTTAATATGTGTATTTAAAGTTTAGTTTGTGTTAGCTTGCCAAAAGTTAATGTGTATAGTCACATTTACTTCTAGCACGATCATGTGACTATATGCCTTTACAATAGCCACAACATATCACAAATGTGTGACTAAATTATGTTTATGGCCACATTTAAGGTGATTATATGTGACCAATATATTCATAACAGTCACATCGTGAAGTATTCATGTAGCTATTATTTAGAGCAAAATGTGAAATCGGTTATCATTAAATTTCATATTAGTCACATTGAGTGTTTGTGTGTCTAAATTCATAATGTCATATATGGTCACATGAAGTGTTTGTTTATGTGTCTAAATCATAGACTCAAGTTTTGTCACACATTATTTAAGTGTAGCCAAAATCCAGTACATATGGTCACGTAACTTAATATGTGTGTTTAAAGTTTAGTTTGTGTTAGCTTGCCAAAAGCTAATGTGTATAGTCACATTTACTTCTAGCACGATCATGTGACTATATGCCTTTACAATAGCCACAACATATCACAAATGTGTGACTAAATTATGTTTATGGCCACATTTAAGGTGATTATATGTGACCAATATATTCATAACAGTCACATCGTGAAGTATTCATGTGGCTATTATTTAGAGCAAAATGTGAAATCGGTTATCATTAAATTTCATATTAGTCACATTGAGTGTTTGTGTGTCTAAATTCATAATGTCATATATGGTCACATGAAGTGTTTGTTTATGTGTCTAAATCATGGACTCAAGTTTTGTCACACATTATTTAAGTGTAGCCAAAATCCAGTACATATGGTCACGTAACTTAATATGTGTGTTTAAAGTTTAGTTTGTGTTAGCTTGCCAAAAGCTAATGTGTATAGTCACATTTACTTCTAGCACGATCATGTGACTATATGCCTTTACAATAGCCACAACATATCACAAATGTGTGACTAAATTATGTTTATGGCCACATTTAAGGTGATTATATGTGACCAATATATTCATAACAGTCACATCGTGAAGTATTCATGTGGCTATTATTTAGAGCAAAATGTGAAATCGGTTATCATTAAATTTCATATTAGTCACATTGAGTGTTTGTGTGTCTAAATTCATAATGTCATATATGGTCACATGAAGTGTTTGTTTATGTGTCTAAATCATGGACTCAAGTTTTGTCACACATTATTTAAGTGTAGCCGTTCGGTCCGGTCCGGTCGGTCCGGGTTTTATTTTTTCGGTTCCGGTCCGGTCGAACGGTCCGTATGCTTCAGCCCACTGCTATGTGCATGGGAGTTTAAGGGTTAAAATAAGCTAGATCAATTTGCGTTAGAGCTTAATTAGATTTTATAAAGCTAAATGTAAATATATATTAAACTCCCTCGTAGATACAACCCCACTAATAGTTATTACTTTTCCTAAAGTAATTCTATCTCTAAACGGTAATTTATTACCGACCGCTTTACACGTGTCAGTCAACTATTACGGGTTAAAGGATATAGGTTATTGGTTACGCTTAGGGGTTAAATTAATGTGACCAATGATAACCTAATGCACATGACCCATAACCCATGACCCATGTTAATTACCGATTGTCACCAATCATGTATGGGTCATAACATGACACTATAAGCCACTACAACCCAATGCATATGACCCATATGATGTTAAATACCCATTAATTAATGTGACTAGTTATAACCTAATGCACATGACCCATGACCCATGTTAATTACCCATTGTCACCAGTCATGGATGTGTCGTAACATGACACTATAAGCCACTACAACCCAATGCATATGACCCATATGATGTCAAATACCCATTAATGAATGTGACCAGTGATAACATAATGCACAGACACCAGACCCATGTGAACGAGCCATTAGCATCGTCTGAATGTTTGCACCGGGCTTGGTAGGTGTGTATATTATAGTTATAGTGTGAAGGTTATATGAATTGTATTGAAGTTAATAAAGATAGGCACGTTAATTTTGACATTTGAGGAGGCCATGAAATCCGTAACGCATATGTCTTAGTCTGAACATTGTGTGAAACTGTCATTAGGGTAGCGTTAGATAAGTTGGGCACGGTAACCCGACCCTTGTGCATTATGTTTAATGGTCAACGGTAAGTTCAATTCATAGAATGGTTAGTACGAATGTTTTTTTAAATGCTTTTCCAGGGAAAGTCAAACATTATGTTTGTAGGTTGCTAATGGAAGCCATGTTTTAGTTGGTACAAGTTCATGTTATGTTTTTTCTTTAACATAATGTGTAGCTCAATCAACATTTGGGAACAATAGACGTTGTGACCAAGATTACAAATATAACGATCGACTTGCTTCATTCTATTGAGGTCAAGCCTATTATACATTTTGATCATTTTATGCTATATATTGCCCATTTTGGTCTTTTGAAATCGAGAAATATGAAAATAACAAATATACGTTACTACGCAAGAACCAAGCTTTCCTATTATGGAGCTAAAATTGTTAATTATCTACACTAAAAACAAACAACAATAATTCATGTATCTAAAACATCAATTTACAAATTTCAGTAACCAGCGAATTAAAACACATAATAAATTTAAGCATAAAACAATAAGAGTTAAAAAATAAAATCTACATGTTAGACATGGGGACAAGAGTGTGTAAATGAGCTGCTTGTGATCTACTCAGGATCAACTAAATAGAAGCAATAAACGAGTCAAGCTTTAACAAGATCGATATCGTGTTTGAACCTGTCTTGGTCATCATCAGGTGAATGCTGATGTGCCTTTGTATTGGGTTTTATCCAAGCATGTTATTAGTGGGCTCCAACCGTTAACATTGATACGCTATCATGAAGCTTGTGGCTTATAAAATCTTTCATAAGCATGCGTGACGAACAAAACTTATTTTATAAGATATACTTATTTTAAAAGCTTAAGCTCCTATAAACCCTAACAAGCTCTCACAAACAGAGCCTTGGCGTTGTGTATACGAGAATATGGTTGATCATGGTCCAAAACATGGGACCGAGGACCGAACCGAATTGTTCGGTTCATGTCCGGGTCAGTCCAGTTCGGTCCGGTCTTCGCTCCAACCCGGTCCAACAAAGCATAATGGTTGCTTTTGCTCAAGACCGAACCAGGCCGAATACCGAAATATGAGAGAAAGGATGAACTGATGACCGGAACGAAATATATTTAGTCCGATCAAATCCGCGATCTATTATGCTCATCCTTATATACGAGAATAGTAATATTTGTGACAAAACTTTATCGTTAATCAATTTATAAAATTAATTTGTGGTCAAACTTTACTCGGTATGTTTTTAACTTTTTATAATTGATTATACAGGTTTTATATCCAAAATTTATTCTTCCCCCCATAAAGTATTTTCATCATCCCGCCTTAACTTTTCCCCAAAATCAAAATAACAAATTTAGCTCCCTCCATCTTTTTGTTCCTTCCAACCCTTCACTTATTCAGTCAGGCTTATCCTTTTTCCCCAAAATCAAAATCATATCTCCATCACCAACTACAAAACCATCACATGGTATTGAGTTTCCCATCTTTGCCAATCGCCACAGACATCAAAACAAACCAAAAGCCAACTCCATTCACCATCCTTCCAGTCTGTTTTTTTATCTTTTCTACGATACTACCTCATAGCCTGCGTGTTTTTCTTTCTAGAAGTGTCGACACCTTTTCTATCAGATCCCTAAATCAGAAACTTTAGTGATCGACTTTCTTTAATAAAACGCATCTTTTCGGTTGGGTATGATTGGGGTGATGACTGTTGTTGATTGATAGTGCGAGGTGGTGGTTTGCTGGTGACTTCACAGTTGTCGAGTACCGTCATCAGGATTAGAGGTAACAAATTAGTATATAGTTCAATTTGTTTTTTTAATTTTACTTTAGCCTAATAGCTTCTGTAATATTAAAGGGTAACAACCAATACCAAGTTCATTCAGGCCCTTTTTTATAACTGTTTTTATGTATGTTGTGAGGGACGGAAAATCTGAAATATGTCAAAACTAAAATATGTACATACTATTTTTATGTATAAATTGTCGAAACTGAAATATGTCAAAACTAAAATATGTACAAATTGTACTAACTAGGTAGGCTATAATGCGGCTCTTTCACATAATATGTCACACCCCAAAAATTTCAGGTCCATATTTTAAACTTTTCCGATCATTATATTTGACTTTTATATGTTACGTTTGAATCTGGCAGTTTATCGGGAAGTTAACCCGCGTAAATCTAAAAAACGTCATCAGACGCGTACCGACTTCGGATTTTGATTAGTTTAGATATTATATGAATTATTTTATCTTTCTAAGTGTTTTGTAGTTTACGATCACTCCTAATATTTATTTTTACGTCTTAACGTTTTAATTACGATTTTTGCGTTTTTGACCTAACGGAACCCCGAAAACTCGAAATCTTTTCGTGTAAACTTTAGTTATCATCCATCTCATATTCTTAAGTCAAAAATTTCATTCATAACCCCCCTCTTGCCCTATTCGAACGGCTAAACCCAACAAAAATAAACCATGAACCTTGAAATTAAATCAAAGGTATCATTTCTTGTCTTATTATTGCATGTGTGCATGTAAAAGGTGAAAATGACACATGAGAGTGTCTATTTCATGCACAAATATCATCCTTTGACTTATGCATGTGATATTTGATCACATGTACACCTTTGACCAAGATTGACTAGCTTATGCATCTAATATGAACCATGATTCAAAAATTTGAACCACCATGGTCCTTGTGGTTTGGTTCGGCCGAACAAAGGTGTACACACACCTTTGGTGTATGTTGGTCACTAGTCACTACAAAACATGAACCCATGACCTAATCTTATCCTATAAATATCAAACATTCTCACAACTTAGGGTTTCTCATTCATTTCAAGCCACCAACAATTTTCTTCTCTCTTTTCCTTCTTCTTGGCCATGACACACACACAATCACACACACACTTCATTATTTTATTTTGATATCCTACCATGAATCTACACACTTCATACTCCATTTTTTATTAAGATCCCAAGGTTATTCCAAGAAGTTTTCTTTGATTTCATAGTTTACTTCAAATTCAAGAGTAGGGTTTTTGAGTTTATACTTGGGATTTATAGATCTATTATTTTGGGGTATAAATCTTGTGATTTCTCTACTTGTTCTTCATTCTTGTAAGTGTCTTGAATCTTTCCTTGTGTTTCACTCATGTTCTTTCTTATATGTTCAAGATCCATACATCCATATGTTGTGTTTAATTTTTAAAAGACTATAAAACAAGATTTTATAAATAATCATGTTACCTTGTTTTACTAGTTAAATATTATGTTCTTGGTGAGATGAGAGTTGGATGAGTGTTGCAACAATAGAAATGAAGGGATTAGGTTAGTTTTATGTGTGGATTAGTTGTGAATGGAGATTAGGCTAGATTAGGCACTATTGTAAAGTTTGGGTGGATTTTGGTTGTGTTTTTGACAAAAAGTGCTTGCGGATCTAAATTTGTTTTGGGGTTTTGGTCGACCTAAAAATGTTTTCATTAGGCGAGAAATTAGTTTTTGGAATGATTGTTTTGAGTAGATAGATTTTCATATATCACACTCTAAAAACGGATTTAAAACGATCAAATTATGGCCAAATGAAACATGAAATGTTTTTTGACGAAACCGGATGAATAGTGTGCTGATGTGAATAGTAAAACGAGTTTTCGAACACTTTCGGACATTTTTTGACTTTCTAAACACTAGCGAAACATATAGTAACCCATATATATTGATTAGTATCGTTTAATGTCTTCATTAGCATATTTTAGGAAAAGCGTTAAAGTTACTAAAAATAGTAAGTTTGGTAAAATTTAGCGGAACGGACATAATGGTTAGACGTTAGGGTTTCTCTAGTGCATTTTGAAAACATAGAAACTTAATAAATATAGAGGACAATATTAACGTCCCGAAACTAAAAACTTTCCTAAAATAGAAACTTTCTAAAAATGGTAAATTTTGGATAAACGCCGAAACTTAAAATCAAACCTTATGATTTTAATTGATCATGTTTTTGTTAATCAAATCAAAACACAAACACACATGGATGTCTTTTGGTGATGAACATATTGTGCTATTCTTGGCATACTTTCCGTATTCCTAAGACGCGTTATTATTCTAGGTCGCGGCTAGATTTCTATATCATCTTTTCTTGCGTGATTATCATTTGCTCATCTTGCTAAGGTGAGTTCATAGCCCCACTTTTTACTACTTTTACTTTACTATTTTGAGGTGAGAAACATTACTTGATTTTAAACTACAGACACAGTTACTTTACGTTGCCTTTTCGTGATTAAGTGTTGCCTAAGTAGCGAATAGACCACTAATGCCCGAACTATCATGAACCGTCAATTGCTTAGCCAACTGTACTGGTTAAGTAAGCGCGTATATTGTAAATAGATCTATTGGGAGTAATTATCCCTATCCGGGTAAGTAGCGCTAACTAGATTCCGAGGTCCCGAACAAACGGATATATACCATGTCGGAGTGTCAATAGGTGATCTTGGTCGGATACCTTTATGGCGAGTAATTATATTTGACATATAATATGCTTCCTTTTAAATTGAGCTTCGGTTTCATCACTTTTTATGTGGAGTTGTATCTGTTATAACCGTCACATGCGTACTGTGAACTTGTGGTTCACCTTTAATACTAAATTCAAACCTATGAATCACTCAACTTTATGTTGACCGTTTTAGCATGTTTTTCTCAGGTGCTTAGCTGTTGATGTCTTGCTTGCTATTTGGTGCTGCCATGCATTGCACCTATTTTCAAGAATTATTATCTACTGTTTAAACATCATTGGCAAACTTTAAAACTTTTATTCGCTTCCGCATATTATCTTTAAACTTATGTAAAACTTTATCTATTTTAATTAATGCAACGATGTTGGATTTTCAAACGTACCCTTAGAGATCGTTCTTTGTATCTTGTGTGATATATATTATGACGTCACTCCCCCAGACACATGTTTTCCGTCCATGCCCCGTTTGGGGGTGTGACTTATTGGTATCCAGAGCCAGGGTTATAAAGAACCAGATAGTATATCTAGGTCTGGGCTATAACCAATATGTGATCCTATGTGCTTTTACATGCCTACATATATATCATATAATAATAGCATTTAATATATATAAGTACTGATTATATATCATATTGCCATAATTACTTTATTCATTATTTTGCCATATCATACCTTTGCATCATGCTTATTCCTCGACTTTGCATGCACGTTTCATGGTTTCATATAAAGAGATTTATATAAACTTTTGCGTGTACAGGTCATGGTTGCTCCTGTTATTTCTATTTTGTCTGATTTGTCTGAGGAGAGTGTGGGTTCTCATGCCCTACGAGTGATTCTCTTTGGCGTTATTCCTGCTATTATCCCTGTTATCCCTAAGGTTCCTATTATTTCGACTGATCCTATGGTTGCACCAGAGGTGGGGGTAGTTTATGTTCTCTCACCTACTGAGGCGCTTGATTTGGTAGATTATTTATCTTCTTTTGATTCTGATCCATCAGAGGATTCTTTACCTCCTGTACCAGAGTTACCATTGGTTTCACCTTTCTTATATTCTGATGACTCGGAGGCGGACAGTGAGTCCGAGCCTGTTGAGCAGAGACCCGAGAGGCATAAGTCTCTTGCTGTTCATGATGATATGGTTTCGAGGTAGAGGGATTGGGTCGCATCTAGGCCATCCTCACCACTAGGATCGTCATCTCATGATACTCTTGCACCATCATCTGAGTTTCCCTTAGCTCCTGTTGTTGCCCCACCCGGGATTCGTCGACGGTCAGCGATTCTTGTCTGACCCGATGAGGCTATCCCTTTCGGTCGACCTTACCGCACCCATCCTAACGGGCCGTGTAAGTTGTTGACTGCAAGAAAGAGAGTTGGACCTATTCCTACTCGTAGACTTGCATGGAGACGCGCATCTCATCATTTATCGGATTGTCATTCTTCACCAGACTCTACTTCAGATTCATCTACTTTTGGTTCATATTCGGATTCTTCATCAGATACTTCTTCTGGTTCATCTTCATATTCATTATCAGGCTCATCATCAGTTCATTCTTCAGGATGTGATTCATCAGGTCAGGCTCATTTAGAACCATCGACTAGAGTTGCATCACCTAGGTTGGTCTATCCATCGATTTTGACTCCACGACATAGTGAGGCATTTAGACGTTAGAGGTCTGCACCATTGTCTACCCCTTACCCACCGACTACATCATAGTCATCCTTAGGTTTATCTTCTGAGAGGTCATTGGATTCATCTTCACCTTCTTCTGTACCATCTCGCTAGAGATGCAGGTCCTCTACTGCTTCGATACCATCATCTACTCATGTTTCAAGGTCGATAGCCCCTACTCTTGCTGATCTTTTACCACCTCGCAAGAGGTTTAGAGATTAATACTCACCCGAGGATAGCGAACAGGGGCATATGGAGATTGAGACTGCCGATGCAGAGGTTGTTGCAGATGTAGGTAGTAGTGATGGAGTTGTAGCTCATACTGAGGATGGTATAGGTATGGGAGTTGGGATTGCTGCTAGTGATGTTAGGGAGGATGAGGAAGAGTTTGAGGTAGAGGCTAGTGCGGCAGACATGAGAGAGATCGTTGTAGATCCATCGGCTATAGGTGATAGTTCTGAGTCTTCTAGATGAGGTATTCTTGATCTTGAGGATACCATTTATGATATGGTTCACTACATGTCAGAGGTTCCTATTGATAAGATTACCGAGATTGAGACTGCACAAAGACAATTGGAGGCTGGTCAGTTGATAGCTGGTGGAGAGAGAGAGCGGGTTTGTCTGATAGGATTGGGAGTTTAAGACTAGAGTA
>BQNB010018871.1:0-26958 GCA_026074375.1 Tanacetum coccineum | reverse complement strand
CATCAATCTTCCAGCGAAGGCGACAAAACCCTAAATGCTCATGCAAATCCATGAATGAGACATATGCGATTGCTCAATTACTTCACTCGAGAAAAAGCTGAAGAATTTGATAAATTTATTTTATAAACTGAATTGAAGAAAATAATTCAGTTTTGTTTAGTTCTTGACTTGACCAATATATGTGCTCCAGCGAAGGCGACAAAACCCTAAATGCTCATGCAAATCCATGAATGAGACATATGCGATTGCTCAATTACTTCACTCGAGAGAAAGCTGAAGAATTTGATAAATTTATTTTATAAACTGAATTGAAGAAAATAAATCAGTTTTGTTTAGTTCTTGACTTGACCAATATATGTGCTCCAGCGAAGGCGACAAAACCACACATGCTTATACAAATCCATGAATGAGACACGTGTGATTGCTTAGTTACTTTACTTAAGCAAGCTAAAGGTTATATGCAAAAACTAAACTGACATTTAACACATGAACGTTTATTCAGTTTTGAATGAAAGCGCTGAAGCTTAAGTTTTCTTTATTCAGTACTGAAGCTTCAGGTTTTGAATCAATGTTCATCATACCTAGTTCAACAATAAATCTTTTGAAAGCTGGCTTATCCAGAGGCTTGGTGAAGATATCATCAAGTTGATATTGAGTGGGAATGAAATGGAATTCAATGTCCCGTTTGAGAGTATGATTCTTGATTTGACATCAATAAGCTTTGTTTTTTAGTACAAAACTAGATTGTTATGGGTAACTTTTCATATAGGAAGTCATAGTCAGTGAGTTGACTCTTTATCCATAGTATGATGGTACAACATCCAGCGGCAGCTATCAGCTTCAGTTAAGAACATAGCTATAGATTGCTGCTTATTTACACTTCAGCAAACAAGCTTGCCTTTAAGCAACTGACAAGCATCAGAAGTGCCTTTTTTTTCTATTCATGTTGCATCCAACACAATCAGAGTCTCAGTATCCTTTTAGGTCAAGACCTGAACGTTTTGGATACTAAAGACCAAGACTGAGAGTACCATTTAGGTACCTGAAAATTCTCAACAGAAATAAGGTGGGATTCCTTATGTTTGCTTGATGTCTTGCATAGAGATCAGTTGAGAATTGAATGTCATGTCTGCTTACAGTTTGGTTCGTTTGTGATCCAATCATACTTTTATACTGAGGCTCATTTACAGCTTTGCCATTGAGATCAGGTCCTAACATGTTAGGGGACATAATTGGAGTATTCACTGATAAACCAATTTTGTCATACATTCTCAGCAGATCATTGACATATCTTTCTTTGTTGATTGAAATGCCTCTTTCAGATTGTTAAATATGAGATTTGAGAAAGTAGGTGAGGACACCTATCATGCTTATTTCATATCTTTGAGTCATCAGTTTATCAAATAGTTTGCACACCTTTGTGCTGGTGGACTCAAGGATAATATTATCAACACGAATTTGTACCAAAATTACATTTGTTTGAGTTTTATAGATAAACAGTGTTGTCTATCATACCTTTTACAAAGTTGTGTTCAGTGAGATAGGCTGAGAGAGTTTCATACCATGCTTTTGAAACTTGTTTGAGTCCATAAAAGGCTTTATCCAATTTTGCAGACATGATTGATGAATTCACTCTATCTCAAAACCTAGAGGTTGTTTGACATATACTTCTTTTAGTTTATCATTGAGGAATGTATTATTGACATCCTATAAAGTATATGTATGTGGTAAGGCAAGAAAGATCCTAATTGCTTCAATTCTTGCAACTAGAGCAGGATTTTATCCTGATTTATGCCTTATGATTACAATGCTAGGTTCCTTCTTTATTGAAAAGAATTGGAATTGTATTGTGTGCTGAAGTATTTTCTATTTTAAGAGGATAAAAGTTCAGAAATCTGAACACCTTCAGTTTTATGAGGTTATCAATGAAATTAATTTTCATTGGTGTGTTTTTTTTGTTCAAACTGATCGTCATTAATGAGTTCATCAGTTTGAAATGGATGATCATTTTTGATCAATTTGATCATTTTGACCATATTGGTCAGGTGAGATTTCTGCTTTAATAACAGTGGATTTTTTTCATAAGGTTTTATGAAGAATTCTCAGTTGTTAAAAGCATTTAAGTGTTCATGTTGTGGAACATTTACTTTCCTCCCTTTTTGAAAAACTATACCATAACCATAACCTTTAGTGGTGTATGTGGAGTTATTTCCATACATTCCTTCAGGTCCTGGTACATCCCATATTTGTGTAGGTAATGTATGTTTTGAACGACAGTTGTTCAAACGTGATAAAGATTCCCTGATGTCACACTACACAAAATAGGGTCAGGATGATTAGTTTTGTTTAGAAACCCATCTTTTAGTGGGAGTCTTTAATCTTAGAGCACTTGATGATTTAGTCTTACTTGCTTTGAAAGACTCAACTTTCTTAGCTTGAAGAGCTTTTCTTTTCCTGAACCACTCAATGTCATTGTGATTAAATGTGGTATGAACATTGCTACCACATGTTTCACAGTTCTTTGTGACATGTTGAGGGTTTCTAGGTTTGATTCCTCTTCTTAGAAAAATAATCATGTTATGACCATGAGTATCATGATCATAGCTTCCACATATTTCACATTTGGGATAGTATACACAATCATTAGATTTATGATCATTATATCCACAATGTATGTAGGAAGGAAAAGGTATTGCTGGCCTTGCAGGTCTGGATCTTGAGGAAGATTTACCTTGACCAGTATCATACTGATTTATATTCATGGAAGACATAAATTCAGCATGATCACATGTTCTGTGATTTATTCTCTTGCACTTTTTACAAAACAAGACTTCATAACAATTCTAAGAGAGATGATTGTTTTATCCACACAATTCTCTTGCACTTTGAATTGAGTTTTGTATTTGTTTTGAAGTGCATTGGGAGGAACCTGTTAAGAATTCTTGTTTTCGAAGTAAGATGATTTATTCTTGCTAATTTGTAATTTGAGTTCATTTAGTTCTTTCATTACAATAGCCAAGGGAGGATCATCTTCCATTTTCACATTTTTTAACTTACCAGCAGGAGCTAAGTTAGTTTTAGAAACTAAAGAACTTTTGTTGCCTCTAGCAGGAGCTGAGGAAGGTTCATTTACTGTGATACCTTTTAAAGTTTCAGCTTTGAATGCGTATTTTGACTTCAAAATTGATTTTGATAGTCTTTGGTCCAGAAATAGGTTCAGAACTAGTCAACTTCTCTAGTAGAGGAAAAGGGTGCTACAGACCGAAGATTCATCAGCTGAATCATAATCAGTTACTGAAGAGTCAGAGTAGAATCTTCAACTTTAGATAACTTAGGTTTATTACTACTAGTAATAGATACCTCTGAGTTATCTGCTGAAGACTTTACAAACACTGGGTCTTTTGGCCCAGAGCTGGAGGTATCTTCAGTGAGTTAGTCAATTCCTAAGATTTTCTTCTTTTGAATATGAATTTTTTCACTGATATACTAATTAACTTTATTAGAACTGTTTAGCCATGCTTCTGTAATAGAAGTTAGCTCTTTCAGTTCATTTCTTAAGTTTTGATTCTTTTTGAGAATCTCAGTGTTTACACGCTGCATGGTAAGAAGATCACACTAGTATAAAAAGTGGATTTGGTCACACATGGGCAAAATGGAACGGCCACACATTCACATATTTATGTGGGTAAAGGTACCAAAATAGACAACATTTAATAATTAGCCACACATGAAAATTTCGATTGTGTGACCATTAGAACTGTATTGCCACACATTCGAACAGTATGTGGCCAAAGGAAACTGGTAATATTATTTATCCACATATGAATTTGGAACGCGTGAAAAATACAAGTAAGCTTGAAGCATTAGTCACGATATACATATAAATAGTGACAAATATATGCCACACACTTGAACAATGTGACCAAATTGGCATATATGGTCACATGAAGTAAATTTTTATGTGTCTAAATCATACAGTCAAGTTTTGTTACACATTATTTAAGGGTGACTGCTATCTTTTGCTAATTATTTAGCCATATATTAATTTGGGACGCATGAAAAATGAAAAGTAAGGTTGAATCATTAGTCACGATATACATATAAATAGTGACAAATATATGTCACACACTTGAACACTGAGACCAAATGCTATATATGGTCACACTAAACGTTTTGTCACACATTATTTAAGTGTAGCCAAAATCCAGTATATATGGTCACGTAACTTAATATGTGTGTTGAAAGTTTAGTTTGTATTAGCTTGCCAAAAGCTAATGTATATAGTCAAATTTACTTCTAGCACGATCATGTGACTATATGCCTTTACAATAGCCACAACATATCACAAATGTGTGACTAAATTGTGTTTATGGCTACATTTAAGGTGATTATATATGACCAATATATTCATAATAGTCACATCGTGAAGTATTCATGTGGCTATTATTTAGAGTAAAATGTGAAATCAGTTATCATTAAATTTCATATTAGTCACATTGAGTGTTTGTGTGTCTAAATTCATAATGTCATATATGGTCACATGAAGTGTTTGTTTATGTGTCTAAATCATGGAATCAAGTTTTGTCACACATTATTTAAGTGTAGCCAAAATCCAATACATATGGTCACGTAACTTAATATATGTGTTTAGAGTTTAGTTTGTGTCAGCTTGCCAAAAGCTAGTGTGTATAGTCACATTTACTTCTAGCACGATCATGTGACTATATGCCTTTACAGTAGCCACAACATATCACAAATGTGTGACTAAATTATGTTTATGGCCACATTTAAGGTGGTTATATGTGACCAATATATTCATAACAGCCACATCGTGATGTATTCATGTGGCTATTATTTAGAGCAAAATGTGAAATCGATTATCATTAAATTTCATATTAGTCACATTGAGTGTTTGTGTGTCTAAATTTATAATGTCATATATGGTCATATGAAGTGTTTGTTTATGTGTCTAAATCATGGACTCAAGTTTTGTCTCACATTATTTAAGTGTAGCCAAAATCTAGTACATATGGTCACGTAACTTAATATGTGTGTTTAAAGTTTAGTTTGTGTTAGTTTGCAAAAAGCTAATGTGTATAGTCACATTTACTTCTAGCACGATCATGTGACTATATGCCTTTACAATAGCCACAACATATCACAAATGTGTGACTAAATTATGTTTATGGCCACATTTAAGGTGATTATATGTGACCAATATATTCATAACAGTCACATCGTGAAGTATTCATGTGGCTATTATTTAGAGCAAAATGTGAAATCGGTTATCATTAAATTTCATATTAGTCACATTGAGTGTGTGTGTATCTAAATTCATAATGTCATATATAGTCACATGAAGTATTTGTTTATGTGTCTAAATTATGGACTCAAGTTTTGTCACATATTATTTAAGTGTAGCAAAAAACCGGTACATATGGTCATGTTATTAAGCCTAAACTACTTTTAGGTTTTAAAAAATAAAAATAAGAAAATAAAAAAGGATGTTACCCCCAGCGAGAATCGAACCTACGACCTCCCTTACAGAAGTCAAGCGGATTACCATCTTTTTAGAGTAACCTATTCATTAATGTTATGCATTTTCTTTTTAATATAGAAGTTTAAGCTTTATTATTTTTGGCTAGTAGCTTAAAGAGTGCTTATAAAAACTGCTTATTATACCGTGGCTTTTTCTCCCTCTACTTATTTTCAACTTGTTTCACTTTTAAAATTTCAAATTTAGCAAAACTAAATAAGTTGTAGCTTATTTGGTTTAAAGCTTTCACCGTGTAGCTTATTTTTAAGCTAAAGTTTTTTTAATAAAATTTTCATTATTAAATATGTTTTAGTTTATAAAAAGTTTACAATTTTAATTAATAAAAATAGTAGTTTTTAGATTAGATTATGATTAAGCTAGCTTATTGCTTATTATCTAATGCTTAATATTTGCTCAGTTTTGTGTTTGTCTCACTTCACTTTCTCTAAGGTTGGGGTGAGCATCGGTCCAAAACCAGACTGGATCGGGCAAGACCAGACCGAATTGGTCTAAAACGCCAGACCGAGGACCGAACCGAAATGTTACAGTTCGGTCCGGGTCGGTCTTCGATACGGTCCGGTCCTACAAGGCATAATGTTCGGATTTTTTGGTAAGACCGACTCGACCGGACCGAAGACCGAATTGGTCCAAAATGCCAGACCGAAATACGTTCGGTCCGATCTGGTTCGGTCTGGTTTTCTGGTCCGGTCTGGTCGAACGGTCCGTATGCTCAGCCCTACTCTAAGGCGTGGAGTTTAAGGGTTAAATAAGCTAGACATTTGCATTAGAGCTTAATTAGATTTTATAGAGCTAAATGGTAAATCTCTATTCAACTCTATTCGAGGATACAACCCTGAACTAATAGTTATTACTTTTCCTAAAGTAATTCTATCTCTAAACAGTAATTTATTACCGACCGCTTTACACGTGTCAGTCAACTATTACGGGTTAAAGGATATAGGTTATTGGTTATGCTTAGGGGTTAAATTAATGTGACCAATGATAACCTAATGCACATGACCCATAACCCATGTAAATTAGCCATTATCACTGGTAATGCATAGTTCCATGACACTATAAGCTACTACAACCCTATGCACATGAACCATGACCCATTACCTATGTTAAGTACCGATTGTCACCAATCATGTATGGGTCGTAACATGACACTATAAGCCACTACAACCCAATGCATATGACCCATAGAAAATTTAACTATTAGTCCTATGATGTTTAAATACCCATTCATTAATGTGACCTAGTTATAATCCTAATGCACATGAACCCATGACCCATGTTATTAACAATGTCACCAAGTTATGGATGTGTTCATAACATTACACAAAAGCCACTACAAACAACCCATGCATATGACTATATGAGGTCAAATACCTTTAATGAATGTAGACAGTGATACCTTAATTGCTACATGACCTATGACTCTATGTAACACATTTCTGCCATTATCTACACAGAACATTAGCATGGGTTGCACCAGCTTGGTAGGTGTGTAATCTTAATAGATCATATGTGAAGGTATATGAAATTGTATTGAAGTATTAAATTTGGCACGTTAATTTACATTTGAGGAGGCCATGAAATCCGTAACGCATATGTCTTAGTCTGAACACTGTGTGAAACTGTCTTTTATAGGAGTCTTTAAATAAGTGGGCACGAAGTAACCCGAACCTTGTCATTAATAGTTTAATGTAAACGTAAAATTCAAATTGATAGAATGGTTAGTACAAATGTTTTTTTCTAAATGCCTTTTCAGAGGAAAAGTCAACATATGTCTTTGTAGAGTTGCTAAGAAGCCATGTTTCTTGACGAGTTGGTACAGAGATCAGTTCCTAGTTATGGTTTTTTTCTAACAAATGTTTTGTATGACAGACGTCGTGAACAATAATTGGTTTGAGCTCAATCAACATTTGAGAACAATAGACGTTGTGACCAATAAAGATTACAAATATAACAATCGGCTTGCTTCATTCTAGCCTATTATAACATATTTGAATCATTTTATGTTATAATATCTTTTTGGGTTTTTAAATCAGAGGAAATATTAAAAAACAACACATATACGTTAATATCGCAAGAACAGCTTTTTCTTATTATAGAGAAAAAATTGTTAACTTTATCTATCACCAACAACAAATTCATGTATCAAAAACATCAATTTACAACTTTCAATAACCAGCGAATTGAAACACATAATAAATTTTAAGCAATAAAAACAAAAGAGTTAAAAAATAAAATCTACATATGTTAGACATGGTGATAAGAGGTGTGTAAATGAGCTGCTTGTAGATGCTACACAGGAATCAACTAATAGAAGCAATAAACAAGTAAAGCTAGTAACAAGCTCGAATCATGTTTGGACCTATCCTTGGTCATCATCAGGTAGAGTGCAGATGTGCCTTTGTATTGGGGATTGATCCAAGCATGTTTTTATTGGGCTCTTGTACCCGTTAACATTTGATACGCTATCATGAAGCTTGTGGCTATAACAATCTTTCAATGTAAGTCATGCGTGACGACAAGAACTTATATTATAAGATAGACTTAATTTTAAAAGACTTAAAGCTCCAATAAAAAACCCTAACAAGCCTATACAAACAAAGCCTTGCAATTGTGTATACGAAGAATATGGTTGATCATGGTCCAAAACATGGGATCGAGGATCGGACCGAATTGTTCAGTTCATGTCCGGGTCAGTCCAGTTCGGTCCAGTCTTCGCTCCAACCTAGTCCAACAAAGCATAATGGTTGCTTTTGCTCAAGACCGAACTAGGCCGATATACAAAATATGGAGAGAAAGGATGAAACAGATGACCGGAACAAAATATATTTAGTTCCGATCAAATCCGCGGTCTATTATGCTCATCCTTATATATGAGAATAGTGATATTTGTGACAAAACTTTATCGTTAATCAATTTATAAAATTAATTTATGGTCAAACATTACTAGGTATGTTTTTAACTTTTTATAATTGATTATACATGTTTTATATCCAAAATTTATTCTTCCCTTCGTAAAATATTTTCATCATCCCGCCTTAACTTTTCCCTAAAATCAAAATAACAATTTTAGCTCCCTCCATCTTTTTGTTCCTTCCAACCCTTCATTTATTCAGTCGGGCTTATCCCTTTTCCCCAAAATCAAAATCATATCTCCATCAACAACTACAAAACCATCACATGGTATTGAGTTTCCCATATTTGCCAATCGCCGCAGACATTAAAACAAACCAAAAGCCAACTCCATTCACCATCTGTCCAGTCGGTTTTTTATCTTTTCTACGATACTACCTCATAGCCTGCGTGTTTTTCTTTCTAGAAGTGTCAACACCTTTTCTATCAGATCCCTAAATCAGAAACTTTACTAATCGACTTTCTTTAATAAAACGCATCTTTTCGGTTAGGTATGATTGGGGTGATGACTGTTGTTGATTGATAGTGTGAGGTGGTGGTTTGCTGGTGACTTCACAGTTGTCAAGTACCATCGTCGGGATTAGAGGTAACAAATTAGTATATAGTTTAATGGTTTGTTTTTTTATTTTACTTTAGCGTAATAGCTTCTATAATATTAAAGGGTAACAACCAATACCAGGTTCATTCAGGCCCTTTTTTATAACTATTTTTATGTATGCTGTGAGGGACGGAAAATCTGAAATATGTCAAAACTGAAATATGTACATACTGTTTTTATGTACAAATTGTCGTAACTGAAATATGTCAAAACTGAAATATGTACAAATTGTACTAACTAGGTAGGCTAGAATGCGGCTCTTTCACATA
Organism: Tanacetum coccineum; assembly: GCA_026074375.1. Classification (NCBI taxonomy): domain Eukaryota; kingdom Viridiplantae; phylum Streptophyta; class Magnoliopsida; order Asterales; family Asteraceae; genus Tanacetum; species Tanacetum coccineum. The sequence continues at coordinate 17,624 of BQNB010018871.1, read as the reverse complement.
AAAACAGTTGGTTCATATTTCAGTTTTGACACATAAAAACTATTTTTATGTATGATGTTGGGGAGGGAAAATCTTTATGGCCTTGGATATTACTGACTTCTTGAATTTTGACATATTTCAATTTTGACATATTTCAAATTATACATATTCCATATACTTATATATGTTGAAAATGTAAATAGGAGTGACATAAAGAGCATGTTTCGCAAGCATCCTGATAAGATAACATGTGGTTGATAAGTTAAAGGGTGTTTGGATTAGCATTTGGTTAGCTTGTTTTTGCAAAGTTCTATATTAACAACATGTTGCTTAAATATAATACTTTTCTTATATTTCTATAGTAAGAATACGTTTCTTAAACATAATACTTTTTTTGTTAGGTTTACTTTTTTGTTTTGGTGCCGCCATCTTTCTGACATAAAGAACGTATGAGGGTGAAGGTAATTTTATTTTCATTTGTATTAAAATTAGATAAAAGATCCAGTGTTTGGGGAATTGATGCTTCCTATTTTTAAACTGAGTAAAAAAAGCGTCAAACTTTGTTGCTCTTCCTTTTTATATACTAAATTTATTTCTTTTCTTAGTCAGTCAACGATAGTGAATAGTTGAGTAAGTTTGGGCAATTTTCTTTGTTATTGCAGATGAGGACAGACAGGGTTTTGCTTCTATGAGGTCTACACTCTAGACTATCTAAGGATCTTCCTTCTTATCTTCAAACGCTTCGATGAAAGGTAAAATAAGCTTATGTGTTGCTGCTGACAAAGATCACATCATAAAGGTTAACCATCGTAGTTTATGAGATTTAAACTTTTACAGGCTGCGTTTGACGTCTTGAGGTTTGCCCCATCGATCTCTAAAGTTGGGTGGTACAGTAGTATATATATCAGACCTACCACGTATTCATCAATGGCGGTGTACATATGAACTCGACAAAAACCTTGCACCCACCAGTATTTTGCGCCAACCTTTGAATAATGAATGCCCAGGTCTACGCGCTAAACATGTCACGTTACCTGCTAAAGACAAACAGATATTGGCGGTTGCATATAATGGAAGTGTAAGGGCATATGCAATTCTCACAAAACATGGCAGCTTTGATACATTTTCACCAACTATTTTTAACTGACTGCAGGGCGCAAGGGTGTGGAAAATAGTAGTTGTACTGTTATCCAAGCTACCACTTTTGTCTTCTCATACAAGTGCCTATTTATGTTGGTATGTTGTTAGATACTGTATTCATAATATTTGGTATCAAAAAATACAAAAAGTGAGTTCACAATCGTCTATTCTGTTACCAAAAAATATACAAGTTACACCAACAGTAGCTCCGCCGCAACGCGCGGGTATATGCCAACTCGTTAACAACAAAAGGAGTGGAAGAAGTAGTTGAAGTCGGGGATAGAATATGCAATATACCTACTGGGATGATATATACATCTGTAACAAATGACAGCTATGCTTGCCATGACTCAACAACATCGTAGTAAGGTATCCACATACATCTTTTTCTTGATGCCTTTTTTCTTTTCATTTTTCTCGTTTTAGTGTAGTGTCAGATTATCCTTTGCTACAGTAAGAGGTTTATGTTTAACCCTTTACTTTCAGGTGTAGTGGGAGCTGGATTAGCATGGTGCAAGAGTGAGTCGATAATATTAATGGGGGTTAAAAAATAAAAGTTAAACTCTTTTTGGGCAAAAGGAGGATATATATTACTGTGTATTTTGCAAGTATTCCAGCTAAAGGTGCAATTTCAACCCTTTTATGTGAACTTGGTGAGTTTATGTTATATCATATTAATAATGAGTCAAACTGGTCTAACATGTTTGTGTAGCCAACATAGTTACCTAAATCACTTTGTTTAATGCTGCAGTTCATGAGAGACTTCTTTGGACAAGTGAAGACTTTGTCTGGCCTGCTGATTCCACTATTCATGGTCGCATCATCATTGATGTTGAGTTTCCGAACCTGCTAGTTTATTCAGTATATGTAAGCAAATTGACCTCCTAACTTCATTTCATTTCTTTCATAGTTGGATAATCACAGAGCTGCAAATTGCAAGTCATTTTAAAAAAATTAAAAAAGTTTGATTTGTACTGATAATTAGTCAAAGTAGTTAAAAGACAAAAATAACCTAAACAAAGACGGGTCAATGTGGGATTTGGGTTGAAAAGATGTCGGGTTTTGTCAGGCTAATACAAAAACACATTTTAGTCTGCTTATCTTATGTAAACATTAAATGTCTTCCTTATGATAACGGAATCAAATTGCTAAAACAATATTGTAAATATATAATTGCAACCCTTACGGAGACTATATACTTCTAGGCGTAAAAATACTTTGGGTATTTTCACCCATTTGACATGTTCTTTTTGCTAAACATCATGAATCGACCCATTCACAAGTATATGGGTTAAAAATGCCTCCTTAAATTAACAACCTCCTAAATCACTTTACCTAAATAAATTAGGCTACTTTATTATAATGGAACTGTTAGTAAATTCTATAATAATATTGGTGAATTAACCCGACCCTTATTATCGATCTTAATAGTTTACCTGTTTTAACGTCTTTTGGTGTACAGGTTGAGGAAGCAAGCTCAATATGGCCAAATTACAGAATGTTGCGATCATCAGCAAGTGAAAGCATTCTGCGGTGCCTTTCTAGCATGCTTTAAGAGTCAATCGATGCTGATGTGACCATCAACACAGGTGAAGGAGCTTCAAAAGCTCATAAAGCAATTCTCTGAAGCGTGCGACGTGTTTTACACAGTAAGGGTAAGCAGGAAAACAAATATTAGCTGAAGCATGCGGCGTGTTTTATGTGCTTTGAAAGCAGATAAAAAGGTAAACGTAACGCCCCTATTCATTAAAATCCTCATTTACATTTTGGGTTATATAATGGCGTTTGGATACTGATTGTTGACTGTAGTCATGAATACACTAAAATAGAGAAAAAATCTTCTAGGCTTGAGCTTAAAAGCTATTATTTTGGTTCTTACAGCTTTTCATATATGCTGATATTGTGTAGTCATGATCATTTCACTTTTTATCTACATAGAAAAAACCAACCATATTTGACAGCAATTTAATTTCTTTTTTTTCTTTTCTTTATTGCAGAATCCAACTACAAGGAATCCAAATCTCCCAAATGAAAAAAGAAAATCCAAGTCCACACATGGCATAGCAATCACGCTTGAAACAACAGCAATACACACACAACTCACAACGACGCACACTAACTGTCCCGCAACGTAGCGCGGGCAAACATACTTGTTGCAGCATAATAATCGAGTGGTGAATGAAGAACTCTGGACTGAGGCAAAGACTTATGGCGATATACAGCTAATGCCTTTTGTTGACTATTCTAGTCTTATTTTATTGAAACCATTGCTATTTGTATCTTTGGGATAGATGATGATGCATTTGTTCGTGTAGATGAAGTTTTGGCCTCTTTAAATCGAGTTAACGTGAGTCATGGGTTGCTTTACGGTCTAATCAATCCAATCCAGATTCCCAACCTCATTAAAATTTAGATAACAAAGGCAAGCTAGGAAGAAGAGTCAAAAGTCTTTAAATTATTGTTCATGAAAACTATGTTAGTTGAGAATTTTATTATGTACGACATTACAATTTTATATTTGGTTCAGTTATATACATTCCAATTTTATTGTATTAATTTTTTTTTATATATATGTGTGTGTGTGTGTGTGTGTGTGTGTGTGTGTGTGTGTTATATATATATATATATATATATATATATATATTATTGATTTCTTAAATGTGACTAAAAGATGCATATGGTCACACTTATTAACACTTTTGGTCACTGTTTGCTTAATTCGTTATGTGACTAAATATTACAAAAGGCCACACAAACATAAAATTCATGTGGCCATTGGATGATCAATAGTCACACAAAATACACATTTCTTCACTTTAAACAGCATATGGTCACACTTATTAACACTTTGGCCACTTTATGCTTAATTGTATGTGACTAAATACCCAAAAAAATATGCTTTGTGTGACTAAATATTACAAAAGGCCACACAAACATAAAATTCATGTGACCATTGGATGATCAATAGTCACACAAAATACACATTTAATAAACTTTAAACACCATATGGTCACACTTATTAACACTTTTGGCCACTTTTTACTTAATTGTCTGTGACTAAACACCCAAAATAAACATGCTTTGTGTGACTAAAAATTACAAAAGGCCGCACAAACATAAAATTCATGTGGCCATTGGACGAACAATAGTTACACAAAATACACATTCACTTCACTTTAAACACCATATGGTCACACTTATTAACACTTTTGGCCACTTTATACTTAATTGTATGTGACTAAATACCCAAAAAACATGCTTTGTGTGACTAAATATTACAAAAGGCCACACAAACATAAATTCATGTGGCCATTGGATAATCAATAGTCACACAAAATACACATTTCTTCACTTTAAACAACATATGGTCACACTTATTAACACTTTTGGCCACTTTATGCTTAATTGTATGTGACTAAATACCCAAAAAAACATGCTTTATGTGACTAAATATTACAAAAGGCCACACAAACATAAAATTCATGTGGCCATTGGATTATCAATAGTCACACAAAATACACATTTCTTCACTTTAAACAACATATGGTCACACTTATTAACACTTTTAGCCACTTTATGCTTAATTGTATGTGACTAAATACCCAAAAAATGCTTTATGTAATTAATTATTACAAAAAGCCACACAAACATACATTTATGCGGTCATTGGATGATCAATAGTCACACAAATTACACATTTATTCACTTTAAACAGCATATGGTCACACTTATTAACACTTTTGGTCACTTTATGCTTAATTGTATGTGACTAAATACCCAAAAAAACATGCTTTGTGTGACTAAATATTACAAAAGGCCACACAAACATAAAATTCATGTGGCCATTGGATGATCAATAGTCACACAAAATACACATTTCTTCACTTTAAACAGCATATGGTCACACTTATTAACACTTTTGGCCACTTTATGCTTAATTGTATGTGACTAAATACCCAAAAAAAACATGCTAAACATGCTTTTGGTGTGATATAAATATTACAAAAGTCCACGACAAACAATAAATTCATGTGGCCATGGATGATCAATAAGCAGCACAAAATACATGATTTCTTCATTTTCAAAACAGCATATGTGTCTCACTTATTAACACTTTATGGCCACTAATGCTTAATTGTACTGTGACTAAATATAAAAAAAAAACCTGCTTTGTGTGACTAAATATTACAAAATGGCCACCCAACCCATAAAATTCATTGTGGTGGCAATAGATAACAAAAGTCACAACAACCAAATACACTTTTACTTCACTTTAAACACCATATGGTCACACTTATTAACACTTTTGGCCACTTTATGCTTAATTGTATGTGACTAAATATACAAAAAAGCATGCTTTGTGTGCTTGTACAGTGTTTACGGTCACACTTATTAACACTTTTGGTCACTGTTTTTTAATGGATACGGACACTAACTCAAAAATGTGACCATAAACACCCTACGGTCGCGCGACCTTTTGTCACACACATTCGAAAATGCATGTGTGACTATATGTATATCGTCACACTTTTTTGGTGTAGCCAAATCTACTTTTTGTACTAGTGTCAAGCTTTGCTTGCTTTAATACACAAGTTGTTCTTTGCATGTATTTAGTTCTTGAACAAGATTTTTATGTTTTGACATGAGATTGTTTCTTTGTTCTTCAACATAGTTTAGATCAATACACAGATAATCTAGAAAAGATTTTCTATCATCATTATCTTCAATTTCAAGAAGAGTGTGTACCTTTTTCATAGAGATCTTAATCCATTTACTATTTCTGGCACTTTTTTGCCAACAAAAACTCTTTCTTGATCAGCAAGAGCCATAAGAACTTTTACTTCAGTTACATCATTGTTATCAGATGACACTTCTTCTTTATCCTAATATATGATTCAGCAATTAGACTTTTGTTTTTGCCTGAGGATAAACTAGGAGCTGAGGCACTAGAACTAAGGAGGGCTAGTTTAGCTTTGACTTTATTGTACTTGGCTTCAAAGTCTTTGGTATGCCTCGGTTCAGGTTTATGTTCAGATGAATGGAGAAGTTTTGGTTGAAAAGGTGACTGATATGAAGGAACTGATGTCTTTGACCAATAGTCTCTTGCAAAATGACCCTTCTTGCCATATTTGTGGCATTCAGTTTGGTCAGTTGCTTTTGCACTGCTAAACCTTTGAGTACCCTTTTTGAAGAACCTTTTAGATTTGGCTAAAAGAACTCTTACTTGGTATTCTTCTTCAAGGTCATTCATGTACTCTTGACTATCAGGACTATCTCAAAAGTCCTAGACAATAGAGGAAGAGAAAAAGGCAGTTGACAGTGGAGTTGTAGGGACAAGAGTTTTCTCTTGGTTAGTATCATAAATATTGTTTATAAGGTTTTCTTCATATTTGAGTTTACCAAATAGAGAAGCAAGCTTAGATTCTTTCACATGATTTGTGTTTCTAAGACTTTAACAGAAGGCTAGCCACTTCTTTGGTAACCCATTTATAAAACATGTATTTATCTCAAGCTTTAAAAGTTTAATGCCATCATTTACTAGTTCATTCATCAAGGCTTTATATCTGGTGAAAGTTTGTGTTAGAGATTTACCTTATTTGAATTTGAAGGTGTTATAGCACAACTTCAGGTCCATGACCCTACTTTCTTTCACGTCAGAGGGCCCCTCATGATATAGTATTAGGTCATCCCAAGTAGATTTTATTGTTAAGTAGTTTATGATAGAGTTCATTTGGTCATCTGGAAGCACAGACATAATAAGACTTTTGAGTCGCTTATCTAAGTTAGAAGATTTTCTCTCCTCAGGTGTCCATTGTGTCTCTGGCTTCCTTTGACCAGCTGCCATAGGGATATAAGGACCGTTTGAAATGATGTTTTCAAATTAGGGTTCAATACCAATGATATGGCACATTAACCTCTTTTTCTAATTGGTGAAATTTTCCACCTCTAATACAGGAGCAACATTTAACTGGCCACCCTTGTATTTAAGAGTTTGTGGTACTTCTACTGCTTCCATTTAAGATGGATCTTGATTTTAAAAATCTTTGAGCCTTTATATATCCTTTTAAAGGGATTTTATAAATCAAAAGGCTCTGATACCACTTGTTGGTCCCTTGGAATCTGATATAAGGTTTATCAAATTAAACTAATCAGATTTCATGACAACGAAGTGAGTTTTAAACATACATATATGAAGAATATAGAGAACAAGTTTAAAACACACAGAAGTACTTTTCAATGTACAGGTTCTTATTAGAATCAAATAAAGAATCTATGACACACCTTGCTTGCTGAATAACAAGGTGGTTGAATGACAATTAGGGTGTTATCTCCTTCTAACTTAAACTCTAACCAAAGTTAAGAGAGTAAGAAAACAAACTACTTATGACTAAACAGAAGCTTCAGTTTCATTAGTACCGTTCAGTTTGTTTGAGAGATAAATGAACTCTTTAATGTGTATCACATTAATTGAAAGAGATGGCATTTACTCTGGGAATCCCTTTCCTTTTATAGACAAAGGGATTAGGGTTTGCAAGTTTAACCTAGACTACGTGGCAAGCGTTAAATGGGTGGTTGAACTACCATTTAATGCACGTTTGGTTCTTAGTACTAGGTACTGTCCTTTGAGGAAAGTTGTTGTACTTCAATACCAACTTTTAGAAGTTACTTTCCCAAGGAGATTGCTTTATTCCTTTTGACATAAAGCGATCTTTTTCCCACCTTGTAAATCTTCTAGAAGTGAAACAACACGTTTTAATTTCTGTTAAGGAGATAGACAACGTTCAGCTTGGAATTGTCAACCAAGCTGAACTAAAGCTCTTACCAAAAGCCTTCTTCAGTTTTTGTACCGCTGCATAAACTGAAGTGAAGATACTTCCTAATCTTCTAAGGACCTGAAGAGCTGACGCTAAAGAACCTTCAGCGACTCAAGCTGAAAGACTTAAGCTTGAGTAGTACTTAGGGGATTTATGTTTAAATCTACTGAAAGCCTGAAGGGCTCAGGAACTGAACCCAACAATGAAGGAAACAACATGAAAAAAAAGTCTAATGGATCCAGCCCCAACCGAAATGGTCTAGTCAAGTAACCACTCATGGGTGGCCTAGTAGCAAAAGGGTTTGTGGCTATAACTCTAAAATATGTGAGGTCTTAAGTTCAATTCCTACTAGGAGCAAACAACCTTGTAGTGGCCATGCCAACCTACTGAAAATGGAAGGCTTTACTTGGTTTGAGTCTGTGTGGTGGTGGGTTTATATCCTGTGAATTAGTTAGGAAATTTTTTGGAAACCATGCTTATAAAAAACATAAAAAAGCAATAAAAAACGGTCTAGTTTAGTTTATAGAACACATCACAGTCCAAATGAACATTATAAGAGTTCAAATTCATGATATATTACAAAAGTGCCAGCAACGCAAATGGTTAGGTCGTTTACTTTAAATGTATAGGCCCGTGTTTGTGTTCCACCCTTAGGAATATTTTTTGAGTCTGCCAACTGATGACATCAAATAACGTCACTTTTATAACCTCCTTTATCCCACATTTCTTAACCCATTTGATATAATTATTGCATGAATTGGTAATTAATTGTTTATATTTGTTATTTTTAGTAATTATCGAGTATTTGGCAAAAGATGGAGAAAAAGACATGTTTTGAAGCATAAACGAAGAGTTTGAGAAAGTCACTAATTCTGACATCAATATGTCGTATCATTCTAGAAGCATACGCCGTATCTATAGACTTTGAAGAACTTAAGACCATTTCCTGACTTTGAAGAATACATCGTATCCACGTCAGTATATACGCCGTATAATATACTTTGGTCAAATGTCAAGAAAAGCACACTTTCGGCCAATACTCTATATCCAAGAACCCCAATACACCGTACCAGAAGAACTCAATACGTCGTACCCAAGAAGTTCAATACACCATACCGGAGGAGCTCAATACGCCGTACCCAAGAAGTCCAATACACCGAACCGGAGGAGCTTAATACGCCGTATCCAGGAAGTCAGATATGCCGTATCTAAACAAACTCAAGAAAATTCTAGAATATTTTATTTATGGAGCCCACACCAAGTAACCTCGATATGTCGTATTGAGTTCCAATATGCCGTATCGACCAATTTTCAGAGTCTATAAATACCAAACCCTAAACACGACTATAGATATGCTTTTTACCACCAAGTCTGATTTTCAGAAGATCTATGAAGCCATGAAGGTCCTATAAAGTGGTCGAATTTATGGGAAAACTCTTGTAATCTCTACACTCCACCATACGCATTCGGTTAGCATTATGTTTAATCGCTCATCTATGATTTCGTGTATTGTTACAATGATATGTTTTGATTTGTCTTTATATCGATTGTTCTTTATTCGTTGCATGTTGATTATGTTTATCACTTCATATCTGTTTATGTGCTTAATTATGTGTTTTCCTATCATTCAACTGTGTCTTGTCCTACATATTTAATGCGCCGCAACTTCGGTGTTGTTTGGGCGTAGGCTAAGAGTCCGGGATAGAAACATATAACGCTTATTCATATAGCTAGAATAATATGATCACCAATGGAAAGCCATGTTTTGATCTATGGTTAAGTAGATAGGTAGACTAGGCCGGTGACTTAGGATTACACATAACGTCCTGTTTCCATAGGTAGTCAAGTGGGTGTGGACTACTAGTATATGAATTTCCATTAAGCAATAGTGTAAAGCCTCCATGATGCTAGGATTCATATAACCCACCAATCTAGTTTCATAGATAGATTATATCAAACGTGTGAGCTTTATGGGGTATGGTTAATCTGTACAGATTAACTAGCACAAACCTCGAGGTCTAGGGGAGATATCCACCTAACTTCTGGGAATGATATACCACCGACGAATTAATTTAACAATCATTGCAAAGATATTAGACAATCAAGCATTTTTTATTAGATTAAACTAGTTAATACGTTTTCCTCACATTTGTCTACTTCCCAATATTTTGTTAATTATTTGTGTGCGTTATTTGTCATCAACTTAGGATATTTAGAACTAAACTCGTGCCAGTCTCTAAGGTTGGAAACCCCCCTTGCGTTAGTTTAGGTTTAATTAGATTTAATTAGAATAATTAGATTAGATTAGTACTAAACCTAGGTAAATAAAATACCGGTAGATTTAAGAGTTAACTTCCACTCTTAGTGATCGACACCCTACTTACCATGAAGCTACATCTGATCGGGTATGCTGCCCGTTAGAGTGTTGTTTTAGGTATAGTCGGCATAAAATAAATAGTAAAATTGATACATAAATAACACCTACACGATGACACATCAAGTTTTTGGAGCCGTTGCCGGGGAGTGCGATTGTTTAATTTCTTGTTTTTATTGGTATTTTTAGTATAAATTTAGTTTTGTTTTTCTATTGTCTGTTGTCATTTACTGAATACGGCGTATCCATTTTCTTTGAATACAACGTATTCAACATCAAACATCGATACGGCGTATCCAGTTTACTGAATACAATGTATCGACTGTCTAATACAATAGTAGTTTTAGTTAGCTTTCTTGTTTAGTTTTCTAGAATAGTTTTATTGCGAATTATGTCTTTTTTTCAGGTACCGTTTCCGGGTTCCTTCCTTACCCATTCAATTACCCTACAAGGAGGTTAACTATTAAGGAAATGTTGGCTAAATTCATTAATGAAGGTAAACATAAACATGAGGAGATGGAGATATTCATTAAAGAGTTTAGAACCACAAACGAGATTTTGTTAAAAGAATGAAACAACTTATTAAGTGAGCTGGAAATCAAGGTAAACGAATTGTCAAAGGTTATGGGTAATGTTTTGATCCTAAAAAACAAAGTCAAAGGAGTGATAACTAAGGGAGGAAAGATGACCTCTTGTAAATAAATTAATGAAACTGGAATCAACAAGAACGAACCTCCAAGATTTGAAAAAGATATGCAGGAAAAGCCGCATGATGATGGTGTGGAAAATAAATCTTCGAGTATTCCTGAAAAAACTACTCAACCATTGGTAAAACCACAACAATCATATATTCCTTTCCCAAACCGGGTGAGAAAAGAAAAAGAAGAATTACTGCAACAAATTTTTTAGAGAATCTGAAACAACTCGATATTAATATTCTGTTTATCAAAGCCCTACTGCAAATACCAAAATACGCTAAATATCTGAAGAGTTTACTGATGAATAAATCTAGACTTGAAGAAGCTTGTATGGAGACAATGAACGAAAGGTGCTCAGCTGTCTTGCTCAACGATCTGCCATTAAAAGAAAAAGACCCTAGGAGTTTCACTATCCCTTGTCAAGTGTTGGAGAAACATAAGGAAGCAGAAGACTTGGCCACAAATCACTTATCTAGGTTTGAGAATTATTATTAGGTGATTAACCTGAGAGAGAAATTTATTGATAAATTATACGCAATTAGATCATTTAACAGGTGCTGAAAATCCATGGTAATAACGAATGAACCATGGTATGCGATTTCGTTAATTATGATATGTTGGAAAGGTTGTTTTTCCCCTAAATTGGAGCTTTGAAAAAAAGACAGAGGTATTTTTTTGCAAGTCAAGACTTACTATCTGTCGCAAGTCAAGACTTACTTCTGGGAGGAACCTTATGCATTTAAACTATGCGCGGATAATATAATGAGGAGATGTGTGGCTGGAAGTGAAACCCTCAAAATTCTAGCATATTGTCATTCGGGACCTACTGGTGGACATCATAGTGCTTCAGGTACCGCAAAGAAGGTTTACGAGTCGAGATTTTATTGCCTTAGTATCTTTAAGGATGCTAATGAGTACGTAAGACAATGTGATGCATGCAAAGATAAGGAAACATATCTTCAAGGAACGAAATGCCTCAAAATAACGTTCATGTATGTGAAGTCTTTGACGTTTGGGGATTACATTTTATGGGACCATTTCCCCAATCTTAAGGTAATAAATACATATTAGTAGCTGTAGATTATGTGTCCAAATGGGTCGAAGCTCAAGCATTACCTATAAATGATGCGCGTATTGTGGTTAAGTTTTTAAGACAATTATTTGCTACGTTTGGAGTTCCTAAAGCTTTGATTAGTGATAGATGGACCCATTTTTGTAATTCCCGGCTTGAAAAAGCTTTACAAAGATATGGTGTGACTCACAAAAAACTAAAGTTACTAACAGGGCTATTAAGCGTATCCTTGTGAGATCAATGGGGTACAATCCTAAAGATTGGTTGGAAAAACTTAACGATGCATTATGGGCATTTAAGACACCCTACAAAACACCAACGGGGTGTACACCTTTCAGACTAGTTTATGGCAAAGCATGCCATTTACATATAGAGATCGAGCATAAGGCACATTGGGCATTAAAACAATGTAATATGGATCTAATGCTTGCTAGCGAAAGTCGTCTTATGCAGCTTAATGAGTTAGCCGAATTGAGAGATAATGCTTATAAGAATACTAGAATTTACAAAGAACGGACCAAGAAATGGCATGATTCTAGACTTCATGGTGATAAATATTTTAAGGTAGGGGACAAGGTGCCACTTTATAATTCTCGTCTAAAGATGTACCCTGGAAAACTTAAGTCAAAATGGAGCGGTCCGAACATTGTTAAAACAGTATATCCATATGGGACTGTAAAAATCATTGACAAGAACGGGTGATGACATCAAATAACGTCTATTTCATAGCATAACTTATCCCATGTTATTAACCCATTTTCTATAGTTATTGCAAAGAATTGTTACTTAATCATCAAAAGTCGCGCATTCTGGAGCTTAAATGAAGATATTTTGAAGATTACTATTCTAAAGACCAATACGCCGTATCCATCAAGGAAGATACGACGTATCCGTGCCGGCACTCACCAAAGACCACTCAAGAATAAAGCTCAATATGTCGTATCTAGAAGACCAATATGCCGTATTGGGAATAAGGAATGAATATAATATTCTGGAAGATATCAAGCGTGGTTCCTACTCCAAGAAACCCTAATACGTCGTATCCAATACTTGGATACTCCGTATCGAACCAACTTCTAGACCTTATAAATAGAAAACTCAAAAACAAGTTTTAAGTGTGCTAAATCATATTCTCGATACCTAAACCATAAAAGTCGATTTTTAGAGGAGAAAAAGAGCAGAAGAGGTCGAGCAACGTTATCAATTCCATAGAAGACAACGTGTAATTCCATATACTTTAGTAATCGTTCAGTTTTTGGTATCATTCGTTAAATCGGTTAGTTTACCTTGGCTAAATAATTGCTCTTGTATTTATTATGATGTTTGAAGGCTAATACCTTCGGGTAATAGCCATTATTATGAAGATCTGAATGTTTGGAATTTGTTTATCTTGATTTCTTGATTTATCGTTGAGTGCTTGTTTATGTTTATCAATTTATACTTGTTTACGCGCTTTTGTATGCGACCAATCACTCAACTGGATCTAGTGAAGCGGACCAAGTATGTTGGGATTAAAATAATTCTTGTTGATCTTGAAGTTACTGGTGCTAAGGTTAGAGTTACTAGTGCTAAGCAAAACTTAATGTTGTTCATTAATCTTAATGAAAAATATGCTAAGTAGTTAGTACTGCTAGTTACTACTGCTAATATATATCACTTCTGCTAGTGTAACTTAGTTACTACTGCTAGTGTAACTTAGTACTGCTAGTATATGTTAGTACTGCTAGAGTAAAGTTAGTACTGCTAGAGTAAAGTTAGTACTGTTGTGGAAAATTAAAGAAAATATTCTAAGTAGTTACTACTGCTTGTACACAGTTAATACTGCTGGTGTATAAGTTACTACTGCTTGTTCAGAGTTAATGCTGCTGGTACAAAGTTACAACTGCTGAAAGAGTTTATGCTGACAGAGAAGAGATCAAAGACTTATCAGAGAAAGGATACAGATTGATTGAAGATCAAGATTACTTACGTGATAAGTATGAGTTATCTATAGAATAGATCATAGAAAATATTCTATGTTTTAGGAATATATAGTAAATCAACTAGGACTCCTTAGTGTATAAAAGGAGGACCTAGGGTATAGAGTTCTATGTACCAAAAACGAGTCATTTATAGAATTGTCATAGCTTCAAGGTTTTGTAACCCTAATACTAGGAGAGTATTCATATTATTTGTATTAATAATATTGGAGCTTTTATTGTTGAATTATATTGTTTTGTGTTACTGTTTCATTAAAGAATTCTTCTTATATTAAAGATTAGATTCCGCATAATCTTTAGTATTATCAAACAAAGTTTCTACTATAGTTGTGTTAGATTTAACTAGCATTACTAAACCTTAAACAAGCTTAAGGAATTCAAGATCATTAGAAGTTCATTGGGATCAGCAAGTGGTATCAGAGCTTGTTGCTTTGAGAAACTTTGCTAAGAAAATATGGATCAAGACTCAGCACATATGGTGGTTGCATTAAAAGTACGTATGATCAAACTTGGTGAGTATGAGCTTTGGAGGATGAGGATGGAATAATATATCCAACTAATTAATTATTCTATATAGGAGGTCATAGAGAATGGTAACTCAGCCCCAAAAGCAAAACTTGTTGAAGGTGTTGAGACCATAATTGCTCCTACAACTGCTGAAGAAAAGGCACAAAAGAGGTTAGAGTTGAAGGCAAGAAGCACTTTATTAATGGGCATACCTAATGAACATCAATTAAAGTTTAACTCTATCAAAGATGCCAAGTCAAGTCATTCCTACAGGCTGTTGAGAAGAGGTTTGGTGGGAATGCTGATAATAAAAAGACTCAGAGGAATCTTCTAAAGCAGCAGTATAAAATTTTTACTGTATCTAGCTCAAAGGTGTTAGATCAAACCTTTAATAGGCTTCAAAAGCTTATCAGTCAGTTAGAGATTCATGGTGAAAGTATATCACAAGAAGATGTGAATCAGAAGTTCTTAAGAAGTCTGTCATCAAAATGGAACACACATACCATTGTGTGGAGAAACAAGCCTGAGATAGATACATTAAGCATGGATGATCTTTACAACAACCTGAATATATATGAACCATAGGTCAAAGGGACATTAAGCTCAAGCACAAACACATAAAATGTAGTATTTGTGTCCTCAAACAGCACCAACAGTACAAATGGAGCAGTTAATACTGCTCATGGTTGCTATACTGTAGCACTCAAGCTAAAGCTGTTTAACTCAACAACATTTGGATAAATTGATTGATGCTGTTATATATGCTTTCGTCTGAAAGTAACCAAACATTCCACAACTTGACATGAGGACTTGCAACAAAATTCAATCTGATGATTTAAGAGATAGACTTAAGGTGGCAGATGGCTATGCTAACATAGGGCAAGGAGATTCTTGAAGAACACTGGAAGAAAGATTACTGTTAATGGTAATGAGACCATTGGGTTTGATAAGTCTAAGGTGGAGTGTTATAACTGCCACAAAAGAAGACACTTTGCAAGGGAGTGAAGGGCTCCAAGGAACCAAGAAAATAGGAATAGGGAGAACACAAGAAGGGTTGTGCCAGTGGAGACAACTACTTCTAATGCTTTGGTGTCTTGTGACTGGTTTGGTATATGATTGGATGTGTATAAGCAGAAGAAGGTCCTAACTAACTTTGCAACTATGGTTTACTCTTCATACAAGTTCTAAACTCTGATGTGTATCTCCTGATTCAACGTTCATCATCTTGTTGGAAAGTGTTAAAATTCTTAAAGAACAAAATGAACAACTATTAAAAGACTTAAGGACATCTAAGTTAAATGCTATTGCTTATAAAACAGGTTTAGAGTCTGTAGAAGCAAGACTTCTAGTTTATAATAAAAATGAGTCTGTTTATGAGGAAGATATCAAGGTCTTAAAACGTGAGATTCATTTAAGAGAAGTATCCATTACAGAGCTTAGGAGGAAGTTGGAACTATCTCAAAAACAAAAAGATGAAATTCAGCTAACAGTAGAAAATTTTGAGAATTTATCTAAAAACTTAAGCAAACTAATAGACTGTCAGATAGTTGACAAATGCAAAATAGGTTTAGGGTATAATGCTGTTCCACCTCCCTATATAGGAAACTTTATGCCTCCAAAACCTTATTTGTCATTCTCTGGTCAAGAAGAGTTTGTGAATGAACCTATAGTTAGTGAGCCTACTGTTAAGAAACATGTAGCTGAGACTAGTGAAGCTAAGGCTAGTGCAGAAAAGTCTAAGGATGTTAGGAAGAATAATGGTGCTCCAATTATTGAGGAATAGGTGTCTGATAGTGAGAATGAAGCTATGTCAAAGCCTAAGATAAAGAAGAAAACTGTTAAAGCTAGTTTTCCTAAAATAGACTTTGTTAAATCTAAAAAGCAAGTAAAATCTCCTAGGAAAACAATAGTTAAACAAGGTAATCAAAATAGACTGAACACACACAGTCCTAGAGGAAACCAAAGAAACTGGAATTACATGATGTCTCAAAGATTAGGGAGTAGTTTTGAGATGATTAATAAAGCTTGCTATGTGTGTGGAAGTTTTGAACATATGCAGTATGATTGTGATAACCATCAGAGACAGTTTAATAACAAAAAGATGGTAAAACCAATGTGGAACTATACTCAAAGGGTAAATCACTAAATTTTTTCTAAAATGACTCACCCCAGTCCTAAAAGAATATAGTTCCAAAAGCAGCATTAATGAGGTCAGGCATAGTATCACTTACTACTGTTAGACTAGTTAATATTGCTCAACCCAAATCAACAGTGAATAGTGCAAGACCAATGACAAATGTTTTTAGTAAAGCACATTCAACTGTTAGAATAACCATTAACAACAAAACAACAACTAATAATAGTAATTTTAATCAGAGGGTTAATACTGTTAAGGATAAAAATGTTAATACTGCTAAGCCAAAAGCAGTAGTTAATACTGCTAGGCAAAAAGCAATACTTAATGCTGTTAAGGGAAACCATGTTAATACTGTTAAGGCATGATAAAGTCCAAATTATACATATTTCTATGGCGTTATTTATGTATATTTGATCATTTCTCGTGAACTTTGGTACTTAATTAGCTTGAATTGCTTATAGGTTCACTTGAAGACACTACAGGCCCACGCTCAAGAATCTATACACTTTGGGAGGCGAATACAAGAAAATAAAGATTTCTAGCTAAAGTACATGAAGTCTGCCGCACTTATAATATTGTGCGCCGTACTTTCCTTTGAAGCCAAAACTGCCGCACTTATAATATTGTGCGCCGCACTTTCCTTTGAAGCCAAAACCGTCGCACTTATAATATTGTACGCCGCACTTTCTCCTAAAGTCTGAAGAATTAAAGTCTAAGAAATGATATCGCATTAACTCTTCAAAACCTCCGCACTTATTTGTAAGTGCGCTGCACTTCCAGTAAAAGCCATTAAATGCTATCGCATTAACACCAAAAGTCCGTCGTACTTTTTCCTAAGTGCGTCTGATAAGTGTAAAATACACATATCTGTTTGTACCTAAAATAACCCAATTAAACCCAAAACAGACCAAAAATGGCAAAAA
>BQNB010018870.1:0-67675 GCA_026074375.1 Tanacetum coccineum | reverse complement strand
AAGAGAGGGAATGCATCGGGAAACCCGGATTCTAATATTATTACGGGTACGTTCCTCTTAAACAACCACTATACATCTATCTTATTCGACACTGGTGCCGATAAAAGTTTTATATCTACTGCATTTAGTTCCCCGATTGACATCGTCCCAACTCCATTAGATAATAGTTATGATGTCGAATTAGCTGATGGGAAAATAGTCAGGATAGACACTATCATACGAGGTTGCACTTTAAATTTCTTAGACCATCCGTTCAACATAGATCTAATGCCCGTAGAACTGGGTAGTTTCGACGTCATTATCGGTATGGATTGGTTAAGAAGATGTCACGTCGTGATCGTATGCGATGAAAAACTTGTTCAAGTTCCCTATGAGAATGAAACTTTGACTTTTTATGGCAACGAAAGGAGCAACAAGAGAGAATATTGGTTGGCAGTTATCTCATATTCAAAAGCTCAAGAGTACATGGCAAAAGGATGCCAGGTCTTTTTGGCGCAGATATCCGCCAAGAAAGAGGAGGACAAGTCGGAAGGAAAACAAATTAAGGATGTACCAATCGTCTGAGACTTTCCTGAAGTGTTTCCCGAGGACTTGCCAGGTCTTCCTCCGGCTCGACCAGTGGAATTTCAGATCGATCTGATTCCAGGAGCCGCACCCGTAGCTCGAGCACCATATCGATTGGCTCCATCCGAAATGAAGGAATTATCGGAGCAACTACAAGAGCTTTCCGACAAAGGATTCATAAGACCTAGTTCCTCACCTTGGGGAGCCCCGGTCCTGTTTGTCAAAAAGAAGGATGGGTCATTCAGGATGTGCATCGACTACCGTGAGTTAAATAAACTGACAGTGAAGAATCGTTATCCACTCCCGAGGATCGACGATTTATTTGATCAACTCCAAGGATCCAGTATTTATTCGAAGATAGATCTGAGATCAGGATATCACCAGCTTAGGGTACGAGCGAACTCGGTATGGTCATTACGAGTTCCAGGTTATGCCATTCGGACTAACAAACGCACCTGCGGTATTCATGGACCTCATGAACCGAGTATGCAAGCCTTACTTGGATAAGTTCGTAATTGTCTTCATCGATGACATACTTATTTATTCAAAGGACGAGAAAGAGCATGAAGAACATCTCAAGGCCATTTTGGAATTGCTTAAGAAAGAGAAGTTGTATGCCAAGTTTTCAAAATGTGAATTTTGGATTCCGAAGGTACAATTTCTCGGACATGTCATTGATAGCAGAGGCATACATGTGGATCCAGCCAAGATAGAATCTATCAAAGATTGGGCATCTCCTAAGACACCAACGGAGATCCGCCAATTTTTAGGTCTTGTTGGTTACTATCGAAGGTTCATCGAAGGATTTTCAAAGATTGCTAAATCAATGACGAAGCTTACTCAGAAGGGAATCAAGTTTAACTGGGGTGAAAAGGAAGAGAACGTATTTCAGTTGATAAAGCAGAAGTTGTGCAGTGCGCCAATTCTGGCTTTACCTGAAGGAAGCGAAGACTTTATGGTCTATTGTGATGCTTCACACAAGGGCTTAGGTGCTGTATTGATGCAGAGAGAGAAGGTGATTGCCTATGCTTCTCGACAGTTAAAAGTTCATGAGAAGAACTACACCACTCATGATTTAGAACTTGGATCGGTGATATTTGCTCTAAAGATATGGAGACACTATCTATATGGAACCAGATGCACCGTGTTCACCGACCATAAAAGCTTACAACACATTCTCGATCAAAAGGAGCTTAACATGAGGCAACGCCGTTGGCTTGAATTGCTAAGCGACTACGATTGTGACAT
The DNA here is from genome assembly GCA_026074375.1 of Tanacetum coccineum. NCBI lineage: Eukaryota > Viridiplantae > Streptophyta > Magnoliopsida > Asterales > Asteraceae > Tanacetum > Tanacetum coccineum. The sequence goes on along the minus strand of BQNB010018870.1, from coordinate 65,863 downwards.
TCGTTATCATCCAGGGAAGGCAAACGTAGTGGCTGATGCATTGAGCCGTAAGGAACGGATTGAGCCATTGCGGGTTCGAGCCTTGGTTATGACTATTGGCTTGAATCTTCCAAAACGAATTTTAGAAGCTCAGATCGAAGCCCAGAAACCAGAGAATCTTGTGAATGAAGATGTAGGCGGTATGATCAGAAAGGATATACCCAGGGAAAGGTTGGAACCACGTGCCGACGGGACTTTATGTTTACACGGCAGGAGTTGGTTACCTTGCTATGGAGATTTAAGATCCGTGATTATGCACGAATCTCACAAGTCAAAATACTCTATCCATCCCGGTTCTGAAAAGATGTACCAAGATGTGAAGAAACTGTATTGGTGGCCAAACATGAAGGCTGATATCGCCGCTTATGTTAGCAAGTGCTTGACGTGCGCAAGGGTCAAGGCCGAACACCAAAGGCCATCAGGACTGTTAGTACAACCAGCAATACCCGAGTGGAAATGGGATAATATCACGATGGATTTTATCACCAAGCTTCCTAAGTCGTCACAAGGTTTTGACACCATCTGGGTGATTGTAGATCGACTTACAAAATCTGCCCACTTCTTGCCAATAAGGGAGAATGATCCATTAGACAAATTGGCAAGGTTGTACTTGAACAGGATAGTAGCAAGACACGGGATACCTGCTTCGATTATCTGTGATCGTGACGGGAGATTCACATCCAATTTCTGGAAATCATTTCAGAAAGCTTTGGGTACAGACATAAGTATGAGCACTGCATATCATCCAGAAACCGACGGCCAGAGCGAGAGAACTATCCAAACTCTCGAGGACATGCTACGTGCTTGCGTGATCGATTTTGGCAAGGGATGGGTTAGGCATTTGCCACTAGCCGAGTTTTCATATAACAACAGTTATCACGCTAGCATAAAGGCCGCACCTTATGAGGCACTGTATGGTCGAAAATGTCGATCACCGGTGTGCTGGGCCGAAGTTGGAGAAGCTCAACTGACTGGTCCGGAATTGATCCAAGAAACAACGGAAAAGATCGTCATGATCAAGCAAAGGATGCAAGCTGCTCAGGATCGACAAAAGAGCTACGCTGATCGGAAACGAAAGCCGATGGAGTTCGAAGTTGGGGATAGGGTTATGCTCAAGGTCTCACCGTGGAAAGGGGTTGTACGATTCGGTAAGCGGGGCAAGCTGAATCAGGATACGTCGGACCTTTTTGGGTGTTAGCCAAAGTGGGGAAAGTTGCCTACAATCTGGAACTTCACCAAGAGTTTACCAGAGTTCACCATACCTTCCATGTGTTTAATCTGAAGAATTGTTACGCTGACGAACCATTAGTCATGCCGTTAGAAGGAATTTACGTTGACGATAAGCTCTAGTTTGTGGAAGAACCCGTTGAAATCATGGAACGGGAGATCAAGGAACGGGAAATCAAACTAATTTGAAACGAAAGCTTGATACCATTGGTTAAGGGTTCGTGCATGGGAACTCAAGGGAGGGTCATGAGTCACCTAGTGAAACGTGAAATTTGAGATTCAAACAGAAATACCCACAGCTTTTCACAAACCGGCTTCGTCATTCCACTACAATGTCTTAACTTTGAGGAACAGCACTATATAACTATGGAGAACAGTAACATTTCTCAATTTTAGGTCATTTTACGACTCTTATTATTCGTCACTATTTATTTTGGGTCCTATACGCGATTACTTTTTAAATTTTACTTTTAAGCTAAATCGCGTAGACTAGAAATAACATCTACGAGTGAAGCGCGCGCTCGGGGGACATCCAATAAATTAAGGTACATGCAACTTAGTGTTTATATAATTATTTAAGAAGATAATGATTAACTTTGCGTATTTTATTTTTATTGGTCACGTAAAAGGCTTACGTTTCGCAATAAAAAAAATACATTTGGACACACCCCGGAGATACCTAGACTTACCTAGACTCAAATGAATACCCACTTTTAAAACCTTAACATAAAAATTAAATAGATTTTGTGTACATAACCCACTAGGGCCGGATATACACACAAAACAACTAGAAAATCTCCTAATGATTCCCTAAGTACTAGTACAAACCTCCTTTAAGTAATGTTAGTCCTTAATGTTCCTAGTAAACCCATTACACAATGGTTAATAACCATTTGTCTCTCCTTTTGCTCCTTATGCCAGCGGCTACATTCCATCAACACACAATCATAAGATTTCCATAATGCTAGCAAAAATCTAGTACAAATATTGAGTAATTAAGGTTAGTACCAAGTTGTGTTAACAAAACCATTCATGAAGAACTAACTAAAACCACTAAACCACCTAGTTAAGGGCCGGTTTGGTTTGTTTGTGTGACTAGAAACATGTAACTAAGTGTTTGCCTATAAATACACACTCATATTCTCCATATTACACTCTTAAAACTCACACATACACTAAACACTCTCTATCTTTGCCTCTCTCGTTATTCGGGTCACAAACGCATGCAAACACATCCATTACCTCATTCGAACCAACAAGACACGACAAAGGTTTATATAACGAGGCTACAAGGCTTACACGAGCTAAGGATTGGGTGTACACTAATCTTTGAAGCTTAGTTTATTATTTGGTCGCGTAAGTCATACGTGGGTTGTCTCATTTCGCACACACACTCGAAAACAAAGCCTTAGGACCCTTTGTAAGTCCCATTCGAACTCATAACAATTGTATTATACATGTTTTTCCTTCATTTCTAGTTTTATAAGTCACCGTATGTAAAGTATATGAAGTACGAGAGTGAGTTAACTCTTTTTTTTTTGTAAATTGAGAAACATGCAGTTAACGCAATACTATTAGTATAGCGACTATGCTGTGGTGTCAAGTGCAAGGAAACACTTACTAAATGGGGATAATTAACAAGAGAGACTTTAAAACTTTCGTTTATATAAAACTTGGACATTCGATGTAAACAAAAGCCCTTATACGCGAGCAACTTATAAACCACAAGCGAACTCTTAAGGAAAACAAGATGGTGTGGCTTGGGGAAGTATACACGACACATCTAAACATGTGCATGTAAAACGCGATGTATACATGAGATGAACAAACGACCTATAAACACTAGAGCACTTTTTGAACCTTATATAAGTCGCTAGAGGAACAATGGGCCACTTGTATTCACGTGTAAACCAAACGTGCCTACGTTCGGGCCGGCCCAACAGGCCCAACTACAGAGACCATGGCTTGTTAATAAGCTCATTCGAGCTTATTGATTGAACTAGGAATACTTAGTGAACTTATATATAACAAAGCATGCATAAGTTAAACTCCAATTAGGCCCTTCTAGCCCAGTAGCCACGTACGAGGCCAAATGGGTCCAATAAGCCCACCCGGTAAGCCACAACTTATTTATAAGCTCTATAAGCTCATTAAGAATCCTACAAACTTATTCATACTAGTACGGACCCTTAAGATGATTCAAAAACCAAGCGGAGCCATTATTAGTCATTGTTTAGCCCATGATCGTGAACCAACAAAGCCCATAAGCCACAAATAAGCTTCGACGGCTTATTTGTGGGCTTAACCAGCTTATGAGGCTTATTATAACCTTAGACAAGTTAATGGACCTAAACGAATTGAGCCCAAACGTGTATAACCCTTATCGGGCTCGCAATGGGGTCAAAAGCCCATTACCAGGGCCTATTTGCTTATTGGATAAGCCACGAAGTTAAGCCAGATTAATCAGACCCGAATAAGCTTAATGAGTCTAGAAAATAAGTTGTATAACCTAAGAAACCTTTTTTATAAACTTTCGGGTTGAGTTATTGGGCTAACGAGCCCAATAAGCTCGAATAAGCTCAAATAAACTCCCCCAAGCTTATTTTTCAGCTTATCAGTATTTAACAAGCTTAAGGAGAGCTTATGTACTCGTGAAACTTTATTCGGACCATTAAATAGCTTATTGGACCTTAACAGACCTAATAAGGCTCGTTAAGCCCAATAAGCATAAATAAGCTCATCCCAGCTTATTTATAAGAACTCTCAGTTTCTATGGCTTATTTGAAAGTAATAAAACCAATTGTCACTTGTTAGAACAAAATCGTGCTTAAATGGTGATTTGTACAATTATGGACAAAATCGTTTACCCTTAAAACTTGAGGGTTCAATTCTGTCAACATCCACGTTTATGTAAGTTGAGGGGCAGTTCTTGTCATTTCTCAAAACCTTAGTACAATTGGACAAAAAGGACCTAAAGGGATATTTGGTAAGATAAGACCAAATGTGTACAAGTAGGAAACTTAAGGTTGTAAAAAATAAAAATAGTATATATTTTTATTAAAACCCATGGGCTGTTTTGTCAATTAGGAAAACCTTAGGGTTTATTTAATAAAGTGAATTTAATAAACACTTACTATCGGACGGAATGACATCCATGGATAGTATAACCCGGTATAACCAATAACTTAATAAAAAGGAAAATTTATTTGAAACGTTTATACTTTTACAAGATCATGTAAAATCGTATACCTTCCCAAAAAGCCAGCAGAGTATAATACAAATATAATAACATTTTGCACCACCACACGAAGTATAGACAATATAACTAAACTAAAGCAATTTATTTAGAGTTTATACATGGAGTCGTTAGCCTAAACATAGACTAAGATTGGCGTATTTTATTTAGTTATTTGACGGTGTGAATTCATTATGCTATACTTGGATATATTATCATTTTCAGAGGACTAAATACTAAGGTGAGAGTTCATACCCCATGTTTTAACATTATTAAATGATTTAACAGACTTTGTGGGAGAGAACATGCTTTGTTTTATACAAACTGGACGCAAGTGAACAGATTTAATACTTTATACGAGTTTGCCTAAGTAGCGATAACCTACTGAGCCCTATTATCATGAAATGTCAATTGCTAGATTGCGAGCAAAGGGGGGGAAAAAAAAAAACAAAAAAAACATGTTATAATAGATCTATTGGGATTGACGACCCCGGTGTGGTTGAGTAGTACGCCCTGTGTCCGGTCTACCGGACACAAACGTATACCATGTCAACTTGGGATAGTTGCAGGTTAAACCTCATTCAGGGGCATTTATGTGGTAATTTATTACATCCAATACGTCGAGCTTCAGTTTCAAGAGCTTAGGAAACCGTAATTACTTTTTATGATGTTTGCATATGTTGCTTAATCATACACTTAGAAATCTTACGGTCCTACAATTGATTTACATAAACCTATGAATTCACCAACTTATGTTTTGACATTTTAAGCATGTTTTTCTCAGGTCAATCAAGAACACAGGTGCCACCGATGACATTAGGGGACTACACTTGGAAGAGTCAGTACTAAAGATTTGAGGTATGTATTACATTTTTGAGATATTTGTTTATAAACCGAATCTTTACTTTTGTTGTCAAACAATTTCGAATCCATGATCTTTAGTATGAACAAGTATATTGTTAAATCCAATGTAACTTTTAAACGACACGTAGTGCCGTTCTCATATCTTGTGCTATTGAACTATGAAGTAACGCCCTCAGATATTCAACATTCTGCTGCGACCCAGATTTAGGGGTGTTACATTGAAGTGGCAGCTCTCTCTGCTAAGTATGAGGGCAAAGAGGTACTATCAGAGGATAGGCAAGAAAATCTTCATTAATGCTAATGATACTGCTGGATATGATGAATTCTAAGGTATAGGATTCAACTGTCCCAAGATGAGACACTTGCACGGGGAGTGTAGAGTCATCAAGGAAACACGGAGGGTCAGTTCAGAAATCAAGACAACACTAGGAAGCAAGGAAACAATGAAGACACATCTGCAAAGGCAACGTTGGCTATAGATGGTGTAGGTTTTGACTGGAGTGACATGGCAGAAGAACTGGTTCAGACAAATATGGCTCTAATGACGTTTTTAGACTCTGAGTAATAACAATGATATAACTTGCTCTAAAACATGTTTGAAAAACTATGAAACCTTAAGAAAACTGTTGAAGATTTAGATTGTTAAGCTAATCAAACAGAATAAACAGCAGCATACTTATAAAAAGTATAGGCAACTGTAGAAGAACAACTTATAGAACATATATAAAGAATGAGGTTCGTTTTTAGTGACGAAGTTTGCAGTTCTTAAAAGGGAAGTAGCTTGCAAAGTATTATGAAAATAAACGTACTTGAGAATGAGTTTGAAAAGTTAATCAAGAAAAAAGGGCACTTGAATTTAAAATTGAGAAATTGATAAAGCCTCCAAAGACCTAGACAAGTTGTTAGGAGTCAAGATAACTGACAAAAGTAAAAAGGTTGGTGAATAATGATGTTTCCTACACCCCATCCTTTAATCTATAATAGACCTAAAAAGCTTGATCTATCTTATTCTGGTCTTGATGAATTCAAAGAGCCTGAATTCAAAGGTTATGGTTCTAAGAATAGTAAGCAAGAGTCTAACATTGTTTGTGATCAAAAATTAGATGATTCTAGAAAATTCTGATGACTCTGTTGTAGTAAAAGAACAGAGTCTCGAAAAGATCACAAGTAGCACTGATGAGTCTTCACTTAATAGTTGAATAACGGAAACTGTTTTCCTGTTTGATAAAAAAGGTAGAGTTTGTCAACCTAAAAATCAATGAAAAACCAGTTAAAAAGTACAGTTACGTATTCTGAGAGTATAGATCGACAAAACTCCTAGGGGAATCAAAAGAAATTGGAATGGACAGAAGTTCAATCAACTAGGTAAGTGATTTATTGTGATGTATAACAAAGCTTGCGTTTATTAGGGAGATTTTGATCATTTGCAGGCTCATTTGTAAATACCATCAAGAAAAAAGATGTGTATGATGAAATAATATGAACAGGGTGAACTACAACTATACTACCAACAGGACTCACCCTAATGCTCAAAGGAACATGGTTCCAAGAGCAGTTTTAATGAAAACTGGCCTAAAACCATTTAATACTGCCAGGACAGTTAATACTGCTCATCCTAAATCTACAGTTTTTAGTGCTAAACCAATGTCACGTTTTTCAAAAACAGCACAATCAACTGTAAGAAGACCCTTTCAATCAAAAACAGTATTATCTAACAAAAGGTTTACACATAAAGTTAATACTGCCAAGGCATAAGCAGTTAATACTGCTAGGCCAAAAACAGTTAAAACTGCTAGGCCAAATTATGCAGTTGTTACTGCTGTTAGGGTTAATTAGGCAAATGCTGTAAAGACCTCAGCATATTGGGTTTGGAGGCCTACCAAACCTGATAGTGCATCAATCACCTTGAAGAAACATAATTACATTGATGCACGAGGCAGATCCAAGTCAGTGATGGCTTGGGTCCCCAAAGAAATCTAATTTTCTTAATTTTATGTGCAGGGCAAGCCACAACAGGATGACATAGGATTTGTTGACAGTGGATGCTCAAGGCACATGACTGGGAACATAGCTTATCTCTCAGATTTTAAGGAATTTGATGGAGGTTATGTTGCATTTGGAGGAGGTGCATATGGTGGTAAAATTTCTGGTAAAGGAACTCTTAAGACTGATAATCTTGATTTTGAAGATGTATACTTTGTCAATGAGTTAAAATTCAATCTTTTTAGTGTCTCACAGATGTGTGACAAAAAGAACTATGTCCTTTTTACAGATACTGAATGTCTTGTCTTGTCTCCAAATTTTAAGTTGCCTGATGAAAATCAGATACTTCTTAAAATTCCTAGAAAGGACAATATGTACAGTTTTGATATGAAGAACATTGTTCCTAAAGAAAGTTTGACTTGTCTTGTTGCAAAGGCTACATTAGATGAATCAATGCTTTGGCACAGAAGACTTGGTCATATTAATTTTAAAAACATAAATAAGCTAGTCAAGGATAATCTAGTAAGAGGATTGCCTACAAAACGTTTTGAAAATGACCAAACCTGTGTTGCTTGTCTTAAAGGGAAGCAACACAGAGCTTCTTGTAAGTCCAAAGTTCTGAATCCTATTACTAAGCCTTTGTTTATGCTACATATGGATTTGTTTGGTCCAACCTTTGTGAGTAGCTTGATGCATAAGAAGTATTGCTTAGTAGTCACTGATGATTATAGTAGATTTACATGGGTTTTCTTTTTAACAACTAAGGATGAAACCAGTGAGATCCTTAAGCGCTTTATCAAAGAAATAGAAAACCTAGTGGATAAGAAAGTAAAAATAATCAGAAGTGATAATGGAACAGAGTTTAAGAACAAAGTTATGGATGATTTTTGCAGAGAAAAAGGTATTAAGAGAGAATATAGTGTAGCTAGGACTCCTCAGCAAAATGGTGTTGCTGAGAGGAGGAATAGGACACTCATTGAGGCTGCTAGAACAATGTTAGCTGACTCTAAGTTACCTACCACATTTTGGGCAGAAGCAGTTTCTACTGCTTGTTATGTACAAAATAGGGTTTTAGTAGTTAAGCCTCATAACAAGACACCTTGTGAACTTTTTAGAGGTTTTAAACCAGCTCTAAGTTTTATGAGACCATTTGGTTGTCATGTTACTATTCTTAATACTTTGGATAGTTTAGGCAAGTTTGATGGCAAAAGTGATGAAGGTTTCTTTGTTGGATACTCTTTGAGTAGTAAAGCTTTTAGGGTATACAATACAAGAACCAAAATGGTAGAAAAAAACTTGCATATTGGGTTTTTAGAGAATAAGCCTATTATAGAAGGGACTGGTCCAAAATGGCTATTTGATATTGATTCTCTAACCCAATTTATAAACTATGTACCAGTTACTGCAGATACAGTTTCTAATAACTCTGCATGTACATCAGAAGAAAACAGTCAATAGTGCATTGTGATGCCAATTTGGAAAGATTCTTCATACTTTGATTCACCTACAGAGAATGTTGATAATGATGAACCAAAAACTGCTGATGATGCTCAAAAGTAGGATGAAGATGATCTAAATAATAAGAATGATGAACAAGAAAGGTTTTCAGATGATAGCAGTTCTAAAGATATTAATGATGTTGGGCAACAAGTTAATACTGCCAGTCCTGATGTTAATACTGGTAGTCCTAAACTTAATGTTGTTGGTCCATCAGTTAGTACTGCTAGTCCAAATGAAGAAGACAACACTGAAGAAGCACCAGAAGTTGATTTGGGGAACATTACAAATTCCTATATTGTTCCAACCACTCCTAATACAAGAATTCATAAAGACCATCTAATTGACAATGTGATTGGTGAAGTGCAGTCAACTATTCAGACAAGAAGAATGTTAAAACCTACTTCTGAACAAGGGTTTCTCAATGATGTGTATGAGCAGAAAACACATGATACCCTAAATACTTGTTTATATGCTTGTTTCCTATCACAGATTGAACCAACAAGCATTGCTAAAGCTCTATCTGATTCATCCTGGGTGGAAGCAATGCAGGAAGAACTTCTGCAATTCAAACTTCAACAAGTTTGGATACTGGTGGATCTCCCTAATGGAAAGAAGGCCATTGGAACAAAATGTGTCTTCAGAAACAAGAAAGATAAAAGGGGAATTGTGATAAGGAATAAAGCAAGGTTAGTTGCACAAGGTCATAGACAAGAAGAAGGTATTGATTATGAAGAAGTGTTTGCACCTGTGGCAAGAATTGAGGCAATAAGATTGTTTTTGGCCTATGCTTCTTTTATGGGTTTTCTGGTATATCAAATGGATGTAAAGAGTGCTTTCTTATATGGAACCATTGAGGAAGAAGTCTATGTTACTCAACCACCAGGATTTAAAGATCCTGACCATCCAGACAAAGTTTACAAGGTGGTCAAGGCACTTTATGGGTTGCATCAAGCACCAAGAGCATGGTATGAAACTTTGGCTAACTATCTTTTGAGCAATGGGTTTAAAAGGGGCAAGATAGATCAGACATTATTTATCAAAAAGCAAAAAGGAGATATTTTGCTTGTACAGGTCTATGTAGATGATATTATCTTTGGCTCAACAAACAAGGAGTTATGTACTGGTTTTGAGAAGCTAATGAAAGATAAGTTTCAGATGAGTTCTATGGGAGAACTAACTTTCTTTCTAGGATTACAAGTACAACAGAAGGAAGATGGAATATTCATAAGTCAGGACAAATATGTAGCTAAAATTTTGAAGAAATTCAACTACTCTGTTGTGAAGTCTGCTTCAACTTCTATTGATTTGGAAAAACCTTTGGTCAAGGATGGAGATGCTGATGATGTTGATGTACATCTCTATAGATCTATGATTGGGTCGTTGATGTATCTCACTGCATCTAGACCAGATATCATGTTTGCAGTATGTGCATGTTTTAGATTTCAAGTTACTCCTAAGACATCACATCTCTTAGCAGTCAAGAGGATTTTTAGATATTTGAAAGGCAAACCAACTTTAAGCCTTTGGCATTCTAGGGATTCTCCATTTAAACTAGTTTCTTATACTGATAGTGACTATGCTGGAGCAATCCTTGATAGGAAGTCTACAACTAGAGGTTGGCAGTTTTTGGGAAACAGGTTGATATCTTAGCAGTGTAAAAAGCAAACTGTGGTTGCCACTTCTACAACTGAAGCTGAATATGTGGCTGCTGCCAGTTGCTGTAGACAAGTACTCTGGATTCAAAACAAATTATTGGATTATGGGTACAATTTCATGAACACTGTCATTAATATTGACAATAAAGTACTATCTGCATTATTGAAAATCCTGTTCAACATTCTAAAACAAAACATATAGAGATTAGGCATCATTTTATAAGAGATTGCAACACTAAAAAGTTAATACAAGTGGTTAAAATTCATACTGATTTAAATGTTGCAGATCTTCTTATAAAAGGTTTTGATGCAGGCAGATTTCAATACTTGGTCTCAAGTATTGGAATGCTGAATCCTTAACTGTCTATATCTCTTTGTGTTTTTGTAAAACATTTTGTAAAGGATTAATATTGTTAGTTTTCTCAATTAATACTGCTAAGTATAATTAAAACTGTTAGTTATACTTAAGACTGGTATATTAATTGCTGCTAGTTATAATCAGTACTCTGCTAGGTTATATTTAATAAATGTTTTGTTAAAACTGTTACTTATAGTTAGTACTGCTGGTTATATTTCTATTCGACTATTAATCTGTTTAGTAACATTCTAATATGCTAAACAAGGGGGGATAAAATAAAAAAACAAAAAAAACAAAAAAAATAGGTTAGATTATGTTTCTCTTGGTTTTAAGCTAACTCTTTCAGGAAACATTGAAGTTATATTGGTTATCAATGAATGCATTAATTTGAGGGGTGGATGTTGTTTGTTCTAAAAGTGTTGTTTTAAAACCACAACACAATTGGTCATCAGTTCTCATTGTCTTATAGACATCAGTAATTGACTAGTCCAGAGCAAACGACTATGGTAAAGACTATCAAATCCGTTGATTTGTTGATAGGTTTACTCAAAATCTATTATGTTTATCAATGCCACCATGTTTTTACATGAAGCATTGGCTAGTACAAAGCCAAAAAGCTATTGTTAAAGACTACTCAAATCCGTAATGGCTGTAGTTTGCCAAGAAAATATACTTGTGTGAATTTGTGTAAGCCAAAAGAAAAGAGAGAATTGGTGAGATTAAAAACAGAATGAGAGATGTGTGAAAAACAGTAACTGGGTAATAGTGAGTTAAAGATTTGAGAGATAAAATGAGAGATTAAAAACAGAAAAGAGAGAGTGTGGTGAAGTTATTTTTGTCTAATACAAAAACTTTGGAGTTTGTACTGCTTTTGGGTGGTGAAGTTTATAATGCTAGGCTTATTTTAGTATGCTAGACAAAAATTAGTACTGTGGATGTGTGTTAGGACTGTTTGGCCATACAGATTTTTTATTAATTATAGAAAGCCGTTGAGAATATTTCCGCCAATTACCTATGATATAGGGTTGATTTGGATTTAGTGATCTTTTCTTATATATGTTTAGTTTAATCACGATAACTCAATTTCTTTAAGTCACGATCAAACATATCTCAACGTTTCTCTATTTAAATTTCAATTAACTTCTCCAGCCTTTTTTTATTCATCCACGATCCATATCCACACGATTACTCACACTTTTTATTCATGGCAAATTTGGATTTTTGTGACAAGCTACAAACATGGTAGTATTTTTCGAGTAATCTTCAGGAAGTGCAGGGTTTCATAAGTCATCAATTTCCTAATTCAAGTCACATTTGCTATGACACCTCACAAAGAAGCTAGTGTTTACTATTTCTTTTATTAAACATTTTGGTGGTCTGTGAAGCTACTACTGATGTTAATGGAGATGTCCAGATTACTGATACCATTGAGGTCACTCAATGATCTATCACCGAAGCATATTTTAAGACGGACATCTCTGTTGGATGATTCAATGCATGGTATTATTCTATACCCTACTCGGAGATTTTTTGGAGCAATTGGCACTTATGGGTAATCACACGATTTAGATAAGTTACTTTTCAAAAGGGTGCCTTTTTCACCTCTATGGAGGTTTCTTATTCACAATTTTCCTTCATTGCCTTAGCCCAAAGGGAAGACTGCATGGGAGCATTTTAGTAGTAACATTGCAATGCTGTTATCTGGTTTAGCTACAATTATGGAAAATTTAACTTTCTAGATTGATTTTTTAAGCATATGGTGTCCAAAATTTCTAGCCACTATAGTTTTTCATGTTCCCTTGGGTCATTTAAATATGCTTAGATATGCAGAGGAACAATTTCAAACAACCACTCAAGAAACATATCCTGTACCCTCTCTTAGTATCTAAAGTCTAACCAATATGATAGTGGCCGGGATATTCAAGGCCAGGAGTTGAGTTATTCATACTATGCTAGATGTTTCTGAACCTTCCACTTCACCTTCAAGAATCACATCCTCACCTTCCCACTCACATGAACCTTCACCCTCACCTGAACCTTCCCCTTCACCTGAAGTCATTTGAACACTCACCTGATCATACCACTGCTGCACCAACACAACCATCACCAACACAACCAGCTACCAACACAACCTTACCAACACAACTCAATTAGAGAGAATCACCATTTTATTACTCCCATGACTCACCTCTCCATGCTGTTCACTCACATGGAAGTGATGAGGGTAGCTTGAAACTAATTGAATTGACGAATTTGGTTACCAAACTATCTGAGAGGATTGGAGTTTTGGAGGATGACTTAAGGAAGACAAAGAAAAATTACAGTTCTGCTTTCACTAAGCTCATTCTCAAGGTCAAGAAATTAGAGGCTAGAGTCAAGATTGGGAAAGCAAGGAAAAGAGCTAAGGTTGTCCTTTCAAAAGATGATGAAGATGTTAAAGATGATTCTTCCAAACAAGGGAGGAAATTATCTGATGCAGAGGTTCAAGAGAAAGCAAGTACTGAAACTGAACCTTTTATTTAAGAAGTGACTCCCACTGAAGTCATTCAAGATCAAGAAAGCAGTGAGAAAGAAAGTGCTGGTGCAACAAAAGGTACTGCTAGTGAAGTTCCAGTGGTTAGTACTGCTGAGGAAAATATTAGTACTGCTGGAAGGACTGTTACTTATAGAAGAAGGAGTGAAGAGCAAAGGACAAGAAAAGACAAGGGAAAAGCAATAATGACAGAGTTTGAGCCCAAGAAAAAGTCTAAGAATGAGCTTGAACAAGAAAGGTTAAGTTTTGCTGAAGCCATCAGACTGGAAGAACAAATGAATGAAGAACAAAGGGCACATTATTGAATAGATAAAAAGAAAATTGCTAGACAGGGGATGAAGAGGAAAGGCAATGAGCATGTATGAAGCCTAGTATACTAAGAAGATAGATTGGAATGATTCCTTTAGTATAATGGCTTTCCTTGCTCTAAAGATGAAACCAAAGACAATTGCACAGGCAAGGAGAAATATGATCAAATACTTGAAGAATCAAGGAAACTACAAGATTAGTGATTTCAAGGGAATGTCTTATAATGAGATTAGGCTAATCTTTGAAAAGGTTTGGGATTTTAATCAACATATTGAGCCTATGGATATGGAGCATGGAAGTGAAAAGATAAAGTCTCCTAAAAAGATTGAAGAAGAAGAAGTTGATACACAAAAAGAAATGAAAGAAGTTGTTAAAGAATCTGAAGCAAAAAGAAAGAAATCTCTTCCTAGAAAAAGAAGGACTGTTAAGAGACAAAAGTTGGAAGAAGATGCTGAGAAGGAAGAACTCAAAGGGTTTTTAGATATAATACCAAGAGAAGATGTTGCAGAAGATGTTGAATCTCTCTCTACAAAGTATCCAATTGTGGATTGGAAGACTTCAACTTGACAGAAAATTTCATGTATTACAAATCTTTCAGAGCAGATGGCAGTTCAGAATATAAGTTTTGAGTGAGATACTTGAAGTCTTGATAGACAAGATGTTAGAGGAGTTGTACAGATAGTCAAAGAATGGTATAGTGCTTCAAGCTTGAAGGTTTGATTTGCTGCTTTGAGGAGATCTGCACACTTTATTTGAGCCTGATGAAGAAGATGAAATATGGAAGAATCAGCATGAATATAATGTGATAAGCTGGAGTTTATATGATTTTTGTGGTATTCACATTTTACTAATGCAAAATGGTATAGCCATACATATGCTGACAGAGAAGAAATACCCTCTAAGTCAAGAGACGATAACAAAGATGTTAAATAGAAGATTGGAGGTTGATCATGAGAGTTCACATGCTTTTGAACTTCTAAGGTTTATAAGATCTCAAGTGCAGAAGTAGAAGAGTGTTTGAAAGAATCATCATCAGAAGACAAGAAGATTTAATCCAGAAGAAACTTGGGATTTGAAGATAAATCACAAGTTTAGGGGAGGATTATTGGGAATAAATCTTCAACAAGAGTTAATACTGCCAAGGTATAACTAACAGTACTATTGGGAGTTAAGTACTGCCAGTTAATAATTAGTACTGCTAGAGCTTGTTTATACTGCTAGAAGAAGATTAATTATGCTGAATGGTCAAAGTGATGACTTGGAGATATGGATGAATGAGATAATAATGGAAGTTTTCTTTTATATTTTAGGAAGATTTGTATGTGATTATGATTGATAGTTATCTTGTAAAGGACTCCTTGTGGTGTATAAAAGGAGATCCTAGGTTAAGGTTTTAAATACGCATACATAGACACATACGCTTAAGAGATAGAGAATACATCTTAGAGAAAGATTGTAATAGCTTCAAGGTTTGTAACCCTAGTACTAATCAAGAGTACTCGTATTATCAATAATATTGAAGCAGTTTGTGATATATTCATTGTTGGTACTGTTCCATTGCTAAATACTTCTAGAGTATCAAAGTGTAGATTCCGCATACACTTTGATATACAAACAAAGTCTCAACTATTGTTATTTTGGATTCATCCAAGGTAACAAACACTTTACAAGGTAAAGAATTGATCAAGGCGTGGGATCAACAGTCACGGCGATTGAAGAATCGAAAGATTTGTCATCACTAGCTCTAGACGAGCTCATTGGCAATCTAAAAGTACATGAAGTTGTCATGGAAAAAGATTCCAAAATCTATAAAGGCAAAAAGGAAAGAGTTAAGTCTATTTCCTTGAAAGCTAAGAAAGAGTCTAGTGATGATGAAACTTCAACATCCGGAAGCGATGATGAAGAATATGCTATGGCCATAAGGAATTTTAAAAAGTTCTTTAGAAGAAAGGGTAAATTTGTTAGGCAACCAAGAGAAGAAAAGAAGTCATTCCAACAAAGGGATGAGAAGAAAGGAAAGAGTGACCAGAAATGCTTTAGATGCGGTGATCCAAATCATCTCATTGGTGATTGTCTAAAACCACCTCGCAACAAAGATCAAAAGGCTTTCACTAGAGGTTCTTGGAGCGATAGCAAAAATGACGCCGAAGACAAAATTACCGATGAAACTTGTCTCATGGCTTAATCGTCAAATGAGGTAACTCTTAACTCTTCCTATTATAGTGATAATGCATCTTCTCTTGATAGTGATACTATGGAAATAGAATACGATAGGTTATGTGAAATTAGCTTAAAAATCGTTAACAAAAATAAAATTTTGAAAACTAAAAGAGATCTTTTAGAAAAAGAAATTTTAGAATTGATACCCCCCCCCCCCCCCCCCCAAAACATGGGGGGGGGGGAGAAATTAAAAAACTAAGAGAAGTAAAGTAATTGTATTGCGTTTTAAATTATGTCAAGTACTTAAATTGAAATGTTTGACTAAGAAAATCAAGTTAAGTTGGTAAAAATCTTAATTGAAAGCGCTAATTCATTAAGAGACATGTTACATAATCAAAAGTCATCTAGTTGTAAAATAGGTCTAGGATTTGATAGTAGTAAAGCGTCAACAAGAGGAACCAAACCCATAAGTTTTGTTGGGTCGTCCGTTGAAAATGCCACCGATGGATCCATCATAAAGGTGCACGGATCCACCATACCTGGATCCGTGAGTCGCACAGTTGCTAAAATGTGAACAGAACATGTTTTTAGTCCACCCATGTCTTCGAGATTGGATTTTGTCATTACTAGGAAGAAACTAATACATAATAGAATTGATGAGTCAAAGAAACCGTCTTTAAAACCATAACTTAAAAGCGGTTTAGGTTATGTTAAAATGAGTCTTGGTCAAAAACACACTACGCTTAGAAGATAGATCTCTATTTTTAATCGCATCACCAAGATACAACCACCTCAACCTAGAACAACTCTAGAGAAACAATTTCAACCATAACTTATAGCACTATGAATTGGAACAAACATCAAAGTCAAGGCTTTATTTCATATGGCGAAAGTGTATCAATTTTCTTTATCCCAATCGAATTGCCAACAAATGCAAGGGATGCACTACAATAACATTTTCAGACGCATGAGTTATTAGAAAACAAATGGCAATGTAATTTGTTTTTGTTGAAATAGGTATGCTTGAGAACATGCTTGGAACCGGATGAATGGATCAAAGATAGTGGTTGCTCCAAACATATGACCGGTAATAAGAGTTTATTCTCTACCTACAAAGCATACAACGAAGGTAATGTTGTCTTTGGAAGTAACTTAAAAGGAAAGATCATAGGCAAAGGTACGATCTCAAATAACTCTCTTACTATATCTAATGTAGAACACGTAAACAACTTAGCGTTTAACTTACTTAGTGTCGGTCAAATTTGTGACAATAAGTGTAGTCTTATTCACGGAAGAAGGTAGTGAAATAATTAAAGATGGTAAAATCATAGGAAACAGAATTAGGAAAAATGGTTTATACGTAATGAAATTAAGAAATAAGTCTCAAGACAAACTATGTCTCGCCACGGTAGTGGATAACTCTACCTTATGGAATAGAAGACTTGGTCACGCAAATATGCATTTAATTCAATCTTTGTCATCTAAAGAATTAGTTAGAAACTTACCTAAGCTAAAGTATGATAAACATTTTTGTGATGCTTGCAAAATTAGGAAGCAAGCTCATGCAAGTCATAAAGCCAAAAATATGGTTTCCACTAAAAGATGTTTAAAATTATTACATATGGACTTATTTGGTCCGTTGGAAATTAAAAGCTATGGAGGTAATTTGTACACCTTAGTAGGAGATGATTATTTTAGGTATACATGGACTAGATTTCTAAACACTAAAAATGAAGCTTTTGAGAAATTTGAAATATTAAGTAGGAAAATTCAAAACCAACTATGAAGTTCTATAGTAGCTATTAGAACGGATCATGGTCGAACCATTTGTATAATGAGTAACATTTTGGAAGATTCTTGTGATGACAAAGTAATTACTCATAATTTCTCGGCTCCATGTACTTCGCAATCAAGGTAGTAGAAAGAAAGAATAGAATCTTACAAGAGATGTCTAGGACTATGCTTAACGAACAATCCATTCCACAAAAGTTGTGGTGCAATGCCGCTGATACGTCAACTTATATACTAAATAGAATATTAATTCGACCAATACAAGGAAAAACCCCTTATGAAATATTTAGAGGTAGGAAACCCTCTTTAGAATATTTCAAAGTATTTGGAAGCAAGTGCTTCATTTTAAATACTAAAGACTATCTAACCAAGTTTGAACCAAAGTCATATGAAGGTGTTTTTCTAGGATATTCTCAAAATAGTAAAGCCGATATAGTATTAAATAAAAATACAATAAAAGTTGAAGAATCACTCAACGTGACATTCGATTTTTTTTTGGTGGGGGGGAAAACTCCCCCCTACACAATTATCATCATTGGTTGATGATGATGTTGGTGAAGAAGAAGCTATTATAAATAATACTAAAGTAGTAAATAATAAGAATGAAGAATATGAGTCGATAGAAGTTGATGAATTCGTTAACATTAAGGAGTCTTAGATTTCAATCCACTGATCAAGTCATAGGAAATACATTAATATCAAAGAACCTGAATGATCTCAAAGCCAAGATCATAGTAATTTCTTTTGGTTTATATCTACATAGAACTAAAAATCGTCAATTGAGGCATTATAGATGGAAGTTGGGTTGTAGCCATGCAAGAAGAACTAAATCAATTTGTAGCTAATGATGTTTGGGATTTAGTCCCTCTACCCATGAGTCTATCCATCATAGGAACAAAATGGCTCTTTAGAAATAAATCAGATGAAAATGGTATAGTGTCTAGAAACAAGGCTAGGTTAGTAGCACAAGGATATAATCAGCAAGAAGGTATAGATTATGATGAAACATACGCTCTGGTAGCTAGGTTAGAGTCAATTAGATTACTTCTTGCTATTGCTTATGCAAATGATTTTTAATTATACCAAATGGATGTAAAAAGTTCTTTTCTAAATGGTTTTATAAACAAAGAGGTTTACGTTGCTCAACCTTCGGGGTTTATTGATGTTCAAAAACCAAATTATGTATATAAACTTAAAAAGGATTTGTATGGTCTTAAGCAAGCTCCTAAGGCTTGGTATGATAGACTAAAAGCATTTTTGATAAAACACGAGTATTCAATGGGAATGGTCGATAACACACTTTTTACTAAGAAATCAAAATCACATCTTATCATTGTTCAAATATATGTCGACGACATTATATTTGGTTCCACGAGTCAAAACTTGTGTGATGATTTTTCAAAAATCATGCACGACGAGTTTGAGATGAGTATGATGGGGGAGTTGAACTTCTTCTTGGGTCTTCAAATTAAACAAATGGAAGACGGAATATTCTTCAATCAATCCAAATACATCAAGGAGATGTTAAAGAAGTTCAGTTTGGAAGATTCCAAACCAACCAAGACGCCGATGTCAACGGAGATCAAGATCACCAAGGACGATGAAGCCGACTCCGTAGATAGCTCTAAATATCGAGGTATGATTGGTAGTTTACTTTACTTAACTGCAAGTAGGCCCGATATTATGTTTAATGTTTGCTTATGTGCTCGTTTCCAAGAAAATCCTAAGACTACCCACTTAGAAGCCGTTAAGCGTATATTTAGGTATATTAGAGGAACTTCACATTTAGGTTTATGGTATCCGAAAGGAACCGGAGTAGAAACTGTAGTTTATGTCGACTCCGACCACGCGGGCGATTACGTTGATCGTAAAAGCACTAGTGGCATTTGTACGTTCATAGGATGTTATTTTGACCATCTTGGTTCGCTAGAAACACTGCCTTACTATTCTCACGACCGAAGCGAATTACGTTCTCCGCGGGAAGGCATGTCAACAAGCACTATGGATGAAACAAGCTCTCATCGACTACGATATACGCCTCGACGACGTTCCGATTTTTGCGATAATAAAGGCGTTATCGACTTAAGTAAAAACCCCGTACAACACTCTAGAACTAAACATATAGAATTCGTCACCACCTTTCTTCGCGTAACATCCAAAATGGGCTTATTTTCTATTCGAGAAGTTGCATCTGATGATAATATTGCTGATATATTTACTAGCTTTAAAACGTGAAGTATTTAATTATTTAAGATTAGGATTAGGAATGATGGAACTTATCATGGATAGTGATCCTTCATCATCTCAAAAATAATTGTAAACGAAAATCTAATGAGAGCCTATTAATCATTATCAAATTATGTTAATTCTCTGTCTCAAGTTCCAATTGCAAAACCTCCGATCATGAACATAATCGAAATTAGAATTTTACTAGATAAAGAAAAAAAATTTTTAACTAAAAAGCTTTAAAATGACACATAGATATTTTCTAAAAGTCTACATGTGGTTAATACATGAATTTACGATTTTGTTTGAAAAGACACGAAAAGTATATCATGAATTGCAACTCACACTTGTGTTGACGATGCTTTGTTAAGTCTAAGTGTTCATAAGTGTGTGTGTTATTAGCAATGGTCAAATTTATGCTAAAAGTTGACACACTCCCAGTAGGTTCGACTACGTTGAAATTCCATTGGAAATTCATGATAAGTTGCATGGTTCACTCAAAACTTGGACGTCGACTTTGATAATTGTATCACATACTACAATCTTGATATATATCACTCTTCAATTGCCAACAAACACATAAAAACTTGTCTCAATTTGCTTTAAAATCAACTTTGTCCACATTTTAGACACCTGAGGGTAACAGATTCACCATATGGGAGATCCGTCCCTATTTAGGTAGATCCGTGAGTCTCAGAACACGGGTAAATACCAGATTTTTACAAACCATATTAGGACACACATTTATCATTTTCTATAAGTCACTCACGAAACAAAACACCAAAACTTATACATACTAATTCTTAATATTAGACAATTAGAGGCAATCAATCACAAAGGATCATCAATAATATCAATCGAGATTCCTATTGTAAGTGATTTCATCTTATTTTCATTTTAACTTTGTGTCTAGGGTTTCGATTTTACACAAATCAAATAAGATTTGGGATTTTGATCTTTCATGACAATTCTCACATAATTAGGACTAAGATATAACAATTATATACCATTGACGATACTTAGAATGCATAATTGATGTGATTAGCAAAAATCAATTTTCGCCAAAACCCAAGTTATAATTTTTGAAATAAAATCATCATTTCGGGAATTCTTTCACAAACAAAGCTTGTTCAACTACATTGTTAATACAACGCAAAAATGTTTTCCTCATGCATTAGGTCTCATGAATATGTCACAAAGTGCTTAATTCATAAGCATTTTTTGTTCCATTCATCTAGAGCAATATCAAACATAGGTTATGCATTAAGGTTTGCTTATTACTAGTATTATCGCTATTTTTCTTTTGTTTGAGTCAAGCAAACCGCACACCCATATTACGTCCATATAAACACACACTTAGAAATCGAATTATATTTTATCTATGAATTTCCCTTATTGAGATCACTATAAATCACGTAGGTACCAAAATGGCAAGCGAATACCAAAAAGATTACAAGAAAACACGTGCTTATGCTCCATAAATTTACAATGATCCCAACATGATGGAAGAACTTAGGGATATCTATAGGAATTTAGAGAGTAGGTATGTTCATGAAGGGAGAACCATTCACCCATCTTTCTATAAAGACCTTAGTGATGACTCCGTGGCTAAGTTTACCGCCATAGGTTTTGATTGCTTGCTTTCTCTAGATGAGTAAATTTGTCCTAGGTTTATCTTTGAATTTTACAAAACCCTTCATCTAGATAGAGACCCCTATAACCATCTCTCAATTAAAATCATCATTTCAACATCTCTTTGCTCAATTTGTCGAGCTTATACAACTTCCTTATCAAGGCAATTGTATTTACTCTGATGCTTGGGGTCTTGATGAACTTAAGAAAACCCTTCAGCAAATTCCACCTTACAACTTACGCCTTCCGGCCATTGATGATATCTGATACCTAATTCATCGAGATCATTCATGAAAAAGTAGACAAAGACAGAAAAACCATCCACAAGTTGCCAAACCAAATCAAAACCAATGAGCTTTTTGATCACCTTAGACTTTGTGAACTAGTCCTTAGGGAAAATGTCTATTCCGCTATAGGAAATAGAGACCACACTCAAGTAATTATTGATTTGATGTTGTATTTCCTAGAAAATGGACAACCCTTCAACCTTGCTTACTTCATCATTAGGAGGATGTACTTCTTTAGAGACCGACGAGACAAAGTTCTACCGTATGGCATGATCTTAACTCGTCTCTTTATGAACCTTAAAGAAAATATGGCAAATCACACATTTGATGAACATTATGTTCTTGTCCCTCGAAAGATGTCACCCTTAAGGCAAAACAACCCAAGAAGCCTTCACCCAAAAGAACTAGGAATGTAGGAAAGTCCAAACATACCCAATTGTCTACCTCATCCTCAATCGAATCACCACCTTCTGATAATGGAGACTTTCCTAGTACTAAACTTTCCCCTAGGTCTTATCGTAGGGATCTTAAGGATGATCTAAACATGTCCAAGGAATAAAGGGATACAAGAGGGATGTTCAAAAACTTGGGTAGAGCGTTGCACAACTTTGCAAGGATGTGAAGAAGGGATGGTCGTTGAAGGAAGATTTGTTTGTGAAACAATTTAAATGTCTAATTGTCGTGTCTTTGGGTTATCAACTTGAATATGCATGCTTAAACTGGATGTTGAAACTAAGTACTCACTTTACTTTATGCATTATGGATATTTTATCATGGTAATATTATTTGGTGGTAGATAATAATGCTTGCATGCTAGCTTGTTTTGGGTTTTGGCTGCAAAACGAAGTTCTGGTTGATTTTGAAGGAATATGCGACCCACTGATCCACCATATGGTAGATCTGTACATTGTTTAGGTGGATCTGTGGCTCACTAGTCCAGGCGCCAAAATCTGAATTTCGTTAATTTTTAACTTTTTCTACTTTATCTTATAACCATGCTATATGATACTATGTAGGATTTTAAACCTTAGGATATAACATGTTCTCCATATAATCCAAGGACCATTATACAAACCACTTCACCACTTTTATCTTATAATCATCCCCTCAAACACCATTTCTCACATTATCTCACAATTCTCATATACAAACCTTACTAGGTTCATCACCATGACTAGTGTATCCCAATCAAATTCCAGATCCAAACTTCAAAAGAAAAACCGTAAGAATGAGTGTCAAGTATCCAACCTATGTCAATCTCACATCCTCAAGTGAGGAACAACCAAATGAAAGAACTCCTTCACCACCTCCTAGAAAGAAATCCCTCTCACCACCACAAGCTTCATCAAAATCTATCTCTAGCAAGAGTACACACTACACCTCATCATCATCACCAAGTGAGTCTTTGACACCAAATCATGTTGCACCTCCACCTAAACTTTATTTTGTCATTCCAATAAAACAAGAACCTCAAGAACTTCCTCCACTTCAAATGTCACTAAACAAACCCTATGTGTCAACGATGGACAATTGGCCACCGGGCCCTTCAAATCCATCTCCACCACCACGTGTCTAATGATCACCTCTCGGATTTCCAAATCCGCCACCCGGATTTGAACCACTACCTGGAACTTAACCATTGTTTGTTAATATTAACAACAATACACCTCACCTCCATAACAATGAACCTCCAATTGAAAACATTCACCATCCACCCCCAAATCTTGGAAATTAAGATTTTCCCAATCATCTAAACATCTTGGATTTTGTTCATCCAAATGACATGCCTCACCTCCACAACTTGTTTTGCCAATGTTGTAGCGCTACAAGGCATGAGATCCAAATGCTTCGAAACCGTGTCAACTACATGTTCTCATACATTCGACACCACCTCGGCTCTTTATTAAACCCACCTTACTTCCTGCATTAACCGCATGGAAATCTCACTTCACCCCTCGGATTATATGAGAAAATGATATTTATCCCAAGATTTAGGATTTTTAGTTGTTTTCTTTTCTTTTCTAGTTTAAATTTATTGTCTAATGGGCTTCTACGCCAAATTTTATGTTTTATCCCTTATAAAGATTTAACATTTTTCTATTATGTGTTGATAATGGTTCTTTTGTTGTATCATATTATATGTGTGTGACATGTAATTGTCATCTATATCTATATATAATATAAATCTATATATATATATATTATATATATTATCTCTATATATATATATATATATTATATATAAATATATATAATATTATATTATACTTGCACTTATCTACGATTTGTTTGGTAGCAAAACTAGCACAATAGCTCGATTTCGCTTGGTGCACAAAAGAGAGGGGGAGCATTCACCAAGGGGGATGTACTCTGCCATATAGTCTGTATTTATTTTACTCTCCATTCAGAGAGATCCAAGTCACTATCATTCGGTCTAAGAACAGACTTGCAAGGGATGGCCTATACAACACTTTTGCATTCGGACAAAAAGGGGAGAAAAGAAGTAAAATTCATCAACTAAATACTTATTTTAGTAATTTTAAATAAGAATGTGTTTATATTTGTCATTATTTAAACAAGGGGAGAGGTTAATACAAATATTAACCGAAAAATGATTATTTATATTTAATGATCTTCATGTTTTGATAATAACAAATATAATGTCATACTACATAAAAGTTTACGTAAAGAAGTTATTTAGTCGAAAGTTTACTTGACAATGACAAATCACTTAAGGTATGAATATGACATTATTAAACATAGTTAATGATCAAAGAAAAATATTATCATTTGCATAAACTTTTTCTAATCAAATGATTTAAGTTAACACATGATTAATTATAAGCTAGTTATATTAATCATTTAAGACAAAATAAGATTAACCATAAGTGGAAACAATCTTTTCAAATCTTTCTAAATCTAGAAAATCTTTCCTTATTGGTGATAAGAAATATTTTGTTCTAGAAGAACCTAATAAACAAGTTTTATTAAGTATAAAACAATATTTTATGTAATAGATTTTGGTTTAATTCATAAATGACAAAGCTGTCCCAGCTCTCCACGGATCAACGTAAGAAGGGACAGATTCCAGTCTGATGGTGGATCGTGAGTCACACCATCCAGCTATTAGGACAAAAACATTTGAATTTCAAAGTGTTGGCCTAATTAGAGAAAGAAAACTTTAACTCTTCATTTTAAAACAACTCTTGACAAATATTACTGTTCATAATATTTATCATTTTCATTTTCTTTGATCATTATACTTGTTTCATAATCCATTACAAGTGATTAACTTATTCCCCTCTTTAGGGAAGAACACTAACGAAGACGTGAAGCTTCAAGTGTTATTAGTTTAGTTGTGTCATCACGATTGTGATAATCATTCATCTTGTATATCATGTGTTGTGTGTTGTGTTTATCATATGTGTATGATAGGTTAGTATTTAGGCCATAAAATACATATTGTATTAGATTGGTTCTATCTCGAAGTAGAACTCAGTATTTAGCTTAGTACCGGAAAAAGTGTAAGCGACGTGTACGGTTTTTTCCGCCTAAGGGGAGCTTGTTGACATAGTGAAGAAAACTCTCAAGTTGGGTACTTGAGGAGCGGAGTAGGGCGAAGAGGAGCTTCGTAGCCGAACCACTATAAATCATTGTGTCATCGGTGTGATCTTTCTTATCTTTACTTGTTTATACTTCGTATTTACTTATTTGTTTATTACATCGCTATCATATACACTTGTGTATATCTCTTGAATTCACATAAGTTGACAATCTAAGTTTTATTTTTAAAACTGTAAAAATTATTCAACCCCCCTTCTAGTTTCCACAATTGAATCCTCAAGTGAGGAACTCCAAAATGAGAAAACTCCATCACCACCTCCTAGAAAGAAATCTCTTTCACCACCACATGCTCCATCCAAATCCACCTCTATTAGGAGCACTCACTACACCTCATCATCATCTCCAAGTGAGTCATCAACACCAACACATGTTGCTCCTTCACCCAAACTTAGATTAGTCATCCCAATGAAACAAGAACCTCAAGAACTCCCACAACAAACTTTGTCACCAAATGACCTTTATGTGTCAACCGTGAACAATTGGCCACTGGGCCCTTCAAATCTATCTCCACCACCTCGTGCCTCACAACCACCACCCGGATTTGAACAACACTTACCACCTCAACCATTATTTGTCAACATTAACAACAATGCACCTCAACTTGAAAACACTCAAAACCTACCACCAAATCTTAGAAATCAAGATTTTCCTAACCCACCAAACAACTTCTTGGATTTTGTTCATCCAAATGACATGCCTTACCTCCACAACATGTTTTGTCAATGTTGTAGCACCACTAGGCATGAAATCCAAATGCTTAGAAACCGGGTCAACTACATGTTCTCCTACATTCGATATCACCTTGGTTCTACATCCAACCCACCATACTTTCCGCACTAGCCACATGGATGTTTCGCCTCACCCTACGGATTATATAGGAAAAATGATATTTATCCCAAGATTTAGGATTTTTAGTTGTTTTCTTTTTCTTTAGTCTATGATTTTTTTTACTTTGTATTATTGGCTATAAGCCAAATTTTATGTTAATTTCCATTATAATGGAATTAACATTACTAGTTGATGTGTTGTGGCGATTCTTGATTACTTGGTGCCTATATATATGCATGTGTTGTTGCCATATATATACTTGTTGTTGGGATTTAATAAACTAGTAAACCATTTACTACGAGTACGCATCGGATTGGATCTAGTTTGATATTAAGAATTAACACATAAATATAGTAAGAAACACTAACCGTTATGTTTAATGACAATAGTCAATAAACAAGAATCTTGATCTTGAAATCTTGAGTGATTAAATTATCACCTCTACGGTTGCTCACACAACACGTCAAACAAGCACGCAACAATGCTAGTTGTAACTTCACGAGCTTCAAACACCAAGTGTATGCTTCTTTTTTCTTGAACCAAAAACCTAACAACTCTTGTAGCATGAACCAAAAATCAGGAAACCCTAATTAAGGTTTGTACCAAAATTGGTTGGAAAAGAAATCCAAGAAACCGAAACCCTATGGTAGGTTTATGTAGTTGTCGAACTAGGGGAACAAGGAACCAAAAACCATAATCGGATACCCTAAACGGTATACGTTCGATCACAGTTAACAAAGAGGAACATAAATCACTACATGTGATTTATTACTACATATGCATAGTATGCATGCAAGTATAATACATGCATGGCAACACATGGCAATACCATACGTAGATGTGGTATTATGGTATTATGCCTTTGAATAATTGAAACCACAACCTGTTAAAGGTTTTCTATCTTTTCTTGCCGAATAGTTATGTCACAAGAAGAAGAAAACAAATATAGCATTTGGTTACAATTTGTGTCGTATGTATGTTTCTGATGGGATCGAGTCAATTTATGAGGGAGATGGATGGGGTGTCTATATAGCCATCAAACCCTAGTTGTAGATAAACTAGGATACCCTCATAATCCTTATTATAATACAACTCTCATCCCTTATCTCCTAAATTGATTCTAAAACCCCCTTCTAGAAGCTATATGGGTCGGTCAACAAGTGACACCCACAAGGTTCGGGTTTTGTCAATTTTAGTCCCTTCAGTTCATATTTAAATAGTCGTTAAGTTAGTTATAAAATCATAACGGTAACTAACGTTTATTTAAAATATTTCGTGAAGCATATTAAACCTTTAATAATAAATAAATATATATTAAATGTTTAATAAACGTACTCTTCGTGTCTTAACGTGTGTGCCCCCAATAGGCTCACGTATTTCTAATCCAACTATCAATTCCAACAGCTTCTCACTGGGAGTTGGAGTAGCCGATTCTAATTATACTAACAACGAAAACCGTCAAGCAACACTCACATTTGGTTTTTTAAAACTAGAAAACCTAAATGAAGTTTCAAGAACAACTATCAACCATAATCGGATATGAGTATTACTTGCTATTATCATCCCTTTGTTACAGATATCGTTAAACCATGGATATGGATCCTAACTCATTCCATATAGTTTAACTATTTTGATTCTCGTTATAGAAGTTAATTCAGATATACCAAATGTAATCAAGAATCATCTTGAATTACCCTTTAGGTATGGCTATACAATTACCTGATTAATCATGGAGAGGCGACATGGTATCATTCTGCACATATCAAGTGAAGGAAAAAAATTCTTTATTGACTACAAGTGTTGTGGATGCTGCTTCACATCACTTCCAAAAATAGCCTTTATAACTACAATTTTCAGGTTAGCGTTTGACTTATAATCAAAAAGTGATATCCACTCATGCAGAACTTGTTTGCATCTCAAGTCTAAGGATGAATTATTTAACCATTTTTTATATCTTACTCATGACAAGGATCCAAAAGTAAATATTTAAAGGTTGGGGCGTCTAATATGCATCCCGTGTGAATAACATATGAGTTTGGTGGGAACCATCCATGTATTTAAATAATACAACTAACACTCACATTTGCCTTAATGTAACAATATTCCTATATTATTAACCGACAATGGACATATTTAGAATAATAAAATTATTCAAGGATTAAACATGCAAATATAGGATAACAATTATTATATTTATGAATAACAAATACCACGTATCTTCATTCATCAAAAAATAAAAATTGTCTTACAATCCTAATTATCCAAATACTAAAAACAGATATGCATAAGACTAATTAGCAAGTTGAAGTCCAATGTTTCCAACATTCTCAACTCTTTCTTTACAAGACAGCTAAATAGTCATCTGAGTAAACTTTCCGAATACTTGTTTCAAACTCACAAACTTGTGAAGGATTTAAATGATATGATAAGTGTCGTATGCATATTTGCATACTATTGCAAGTATCATAGTATGGAAATGTTACAATACCTTTTATGAGGTATTTGAAGTCACCAACATACTTATCTTAGACAGTCATCTTTACAATTTCTTAAAATGTAAAGTATCCTCATTCTTTAATGTGTATTGCAACAATGCCCTTAGTTGAGCATATCTAGTTAGCAGATTTATCATAAATGATGAAATCCTACTTCAACTAGAATTGATTATTTTCTAGCATCAGTGTACACAAATAACATTATGCCAGCCCTCATAACCCCTACTAACCCCACACACCCCCGCGCCCGCCTCCTCCCACCACCCAGCCCTCCATAACCCACCCCCCTGATTTCACACCCCCAGTTCCTTCCCTCCATCCCCCCTCTCCCCTAGCTCCCACCACCCCTCCCCCCCCCGACGCCCCTTACCCTCTCGATCCCAACCACCCATCCCCCGGTACCCGCCCCCGCCCCCCTCCCAACGACTGACCAACCTCCCCCAACCCCTACCCCCCAACGCTTCGCTCCCCCCCCCCACTTCCTCATCCACACCCTTCCCCGCCCCGACCACCGCCACGCCCTGCCCCCTCACTATCCCTCCACAAACACCCCCCACACCCACCTACCTCACTCCCTCCCAACCTCACAGGTCCCCTTCCCACCCTCCCCCAAACTGCCCGCTCTACCCCCCCCACCTGCCCGCCCCCCCCCGTCACCCACCGCATTCACAGCCCCCTCCACCCCCCCTCCCCACGCTTCCAATCCCCATCCCCCGCCCCCCCCCTCCTCGCAGCCCACCCCCCCTGACACCCCACACCCCCCCCCGCTCCAGCAGGCGTCCCACCCACACCCCCCCCCCCTACCCCCATCTACCCTCCCCTGGGGGGGAGGGGGGGGGGGGGCCCCCAGCGACCCTTCCCGCCCATACTCCACCATCCATCCCCACCCCCCCCCTCTCTAATTCTCCACCCTCCTCCGTATCATCTACACACCAACTCCCCCCCTACCCCCTCCCCACCTCCCCCCCCCCCCCCACACTCCACGCTGTCCACTCCGAAACGCACCCCCTGCATTACCACACGGTCAACCCCCACATAAACGCCCCACCCCTCCCAGCTCCACCAACGCTTCTGCCACACACCCCCCACCCCGTCCTCCGAACCCGCCTCCTAACACCCGTCCCCCACTCCTCCCCGCCACACACCCCCCTCCACCCTCTCCCCACAACACCCCCGCCCCCCCCCACCGTGCTCCACACCACATCTCCCTCCCCGCACCAGCCCCTTCATCCCACCCATTCCACCCCATCCCATTCCTCCCCCCCTTCCTCATCCACCCCCCCTCTCCCCCGCTCCCCACCTCCGCCCCGTGCCCCCCCACCCTCCGTCCGCCCCCATCCCTCCCACAACCTCCCACCACACCTACTCACCCCCCACCACTACCCTGCCCCCCACGCCCCCACACCCCACCCCCCCTCCCCCGTACACCCCCCACCCCACACATCCAATCCTCCCCACTAACCCCCCCCCCATCCGCAACACCCACCTTCCCCTCCCTTCACCCGGAACACCCATACAACCGACCCACCCCAAGCCGCCGCCCCCACCCCCACCCCCCCCCCATACCCCACCCCCCCCACCCACCCCCCACCCGCACCCCAACAAACACCACCAACGCCACTCCTCCATCCCCCTCCCCCCCATCCCACGACGACACCTCTTACTCCCCCTAATGAACCCACCGACACCCAGCAGACCGCCCCCACCCAACCATCCCCACACCCCCGCCACCCACCCCCTATCATCCTCCCCCACTACCCCAACACCCCGACCCCTCACCCCCTTTCCCACCCCACCCAAACACCACACTGCCCACCACCACCCCAACCCTCAACCCCTCTCACAACACCCCCCCACCCCCCCCCCCTACAACTCCACCCTCCCAACCCTAGCCTCCCCCATACCCCCCCATCCCTACCCTCACCCTTTCCCTCTCCCCCCCCAACACCCCTCCCCCGCCCACGGCCCCTGCCGCCACGCTTCTTTCCGCCCCCTACCCCCGCGCCAATACGCACCCAATCCACCCCACCCCATCCCTCTTTGCCTCAACCCCTCACACCCATCCTGACCCCGACTCCACCCCACCCGCCCCACTCCCCCCAAACCCACCCCCCCCGCCAACCACCCCCACCCCCCCCCCTCTCCCGCCCACCGCTACCACCCCCACCCACACAAGACTGAGTATACACTCCCACCTCCCCGCCTTGCGACTCACCCTCGCACGCACCAACGTCCGCACCCCGCGATCCTACCCGACCCCTCCGGATGTCCAACCCCACCGTTCCCCCGCCCTCCCCTACTAGTCACCTCGTTCCCCCGCCCAACACCCCCCCTCAACCCACCTTCCACGACCGCCTTCCCACGCACTTCTACCCCCCCTCCAGCCTGCCCCCCCCACAACCGCTAACTCCCCACCCCATCCGCCCCCCCCTCCCCCCCTACCCCTACACCCACCCCACCTCCATCCAAGCCCCACACCACCCCCACGCCCCCCTATCAGCTCACCCACTCTCCCCCACACCCCCTCCCCCTTATACCCCACCACCGACGTCCCCCACCCATAACCCCCCATCCCGACCCGCCACACTCCCATCTCTCCCCTCCACTTCCCCCCCCTCAGACACCCTAACACACCCCCCCCCCACACCACCCATCCACCCCCATCCCCCATCCCCACTCCCTCCAACTACCCATCTCCCCGCCACATCTCCCCCATTGCCCCCCCCCCCCTCACCTACACCACCCCCCGTTTATCATACACTCCGTGCCCCCCCTTTCCCTCACTACCCAACCCCCTACTCCGCACCCCCACTACCCCCATCACACCCCCCCTCCTCCCCCCCGCCCCCCACCTCTCACCACCCCCAGTCTCTACAACACTCTCACACCATCCCATACCCCACCACCCACCCCCTCCCCCGCCTCCCCCCATCTACCGACCCCCCCACCAAAACCCCCCCACACCCCCCGCCACGCGCCTCCATCCCTCCCACCTCCTCCCACTTACTCCACCCCACCCCCCGTACTTCCCCCCCCCCCTACCCTCCGCCACTCGTCATACCCCTCCTTTCCCACCAGCCTAACACCCCCCCACTCACCCCCCACCAACCCTCCCCACCCCCCCCCATCTATCCCCACCCCCCCACCGCTCATCTCCTTCCCCTGAACCCGCCCACCCTCCCCCGACACCCCTCTCTGCACCTCCCCGCCACCCCCCGCCCCACACCTCCCCCGGCCCCCCTCCCCCCCCCCCGCCCCTCCCCGCCCCTATCCACCCCCCCCCCCAACACACCCCCCCCCCAACGCCCTCCCTTCCCCCACCCACCCCCCCTCCCCTCCCACCCCCCCACCCCCCCACTCCCCCCCCCCCCCCCCCTTCCCCTCGTCCCCCCCCTCCGTTCCCCAACACCGCGGTAACCCCCCCCCCACACCCCTACCCCCCCAACACACCCTCCCTGCAATTACCCAGACCCCCACCTATTCCCAACCCACCTCTTCCTTCCCTACCGCCCCACACCTGCCGCCAACACCCCACCTCTCCGGCTCCACGTCACCCTCCCCCGACTCCCCCCTCACAACACCTCCCACCAACCCCCACCCTCACCGCACCCCCCCCCCTTCTACCACAACACCCTCCCCTCGACCCCCTAAAATCCTACCATATTCTACCCACCGCCCTCCCTCCACCCCTCCTCCACCTAACAGTCCCCCCCCCCATACCGTCTCCCCTCTCCCTCGCAATCTCCCCCTGCCCCCCCCCTGGGAGGGGTGGGCCCTAGCCAACACTTCCCCCCGCCCCCCCCCCACCCACTCACCTCTCAACCCCCCAGCGCGTCACACACCACCCTCATCCCAACTCCCTCTCACCTTGCAGACACCCCCTCCCAACCCACTCTCCACGCCCAGGGGTGGGGCTGCTCCCCCACCCGCCCCCCCCCACCCCCCTCCGCCTCCTCCCCCCCCACCCTCCCCCCCCCCGCGGGCGGGCCCCCGCGCAGTCCCCGACCCCCCAGCGTCTAGACACCCCTGCCAGCGTGCGCGCGCCTGCCCCCCCCCCCCCATCCCCCCTCACGCCACCGCTTCAACCTCCCACCCTCACACCACCTTCCGCCCCCCCCTCCCCTACCCACCCACTCCTCGGCGCCCCCGGATGCCCCCCAGGGGGGCCACCCCCCCCCAACACCCCCCTAACCCTCCACGCAAACCACCACATCCCCCCCCTCCCCTCCCCCGCCCTCACTCCACCCCCCCCCCTTCACCCCACTCCCCCCCTCCCCCCCCACCCCCCCCCCCCCAAAACCACCCCTCCACCCCCCCGTCCCCGGGGGGAGCCCACATCCCTACCCATCAATCACCCCCTGGGGCCCACCCCACCACCACCACCCCTCCCCAACTGGGCGGCCCCACACCCCTACTAACCCACCCACGTCCCCTCCCACTTACACCCCCTCCTCCAACACCCTGCCCCCACCCCCACTCCCGCCCATCTCACCGGGGAGGTGGGAAGGGGATACCACCCACTGGGAGGGGGGGGGGGGCGACCACCGACATCGGGGGCCCGGGAGGGGGGCGGGCGGGCGGTGGGGGGGCGGGGTGCGGGCGCTCCCCCTTCCCCCTCCTCTCTCCCACCACCGCATCCCCTACTCCCCCCCCCCACGTACCCCCACCACCCCCTCCTCCCCCCCCTCACGCACCACCACTCCAACACCCCCTCAACAGACAACCCAGGGGGCGGCGGCCCCCTCCCGCTACTAACACCCCAACTCACCCTCCCTCACCATCCCCACCCCCCTACCACCCACACCACAATCCCCAACCCCCCCCCCCCCCTTCCGCCAACACTCCCCGCACACCCACCCCCTCACTCACACCCCCCCCCACCCCTCCCTACTCCCCTCTCGCTGTCCCACAACACTCAAACCACACCGAAGCCTCCGATTACAACCCCTCTACACACTCCGGGGGGGGGGCCCACAGCACTCCCCCCCCCCCACTGGCGGCGGTGCCCACCCCCCCCCACCCCCCCAGCCCCCCAAGCCCAGCCACCCCCCCAGACAACCCACCACCCAAACCACCTTCGCACCCCTCCCCCACCCCACCACCTCACCCCCCCCCCCTCAAGCCGATCCAAACCCCCTCCACACCTAAACACGTTGTGACGTACACAACCTCTCAGGATCGACCAAGCACCCAGAATAAAACTCCATGACGCCCAGGTCACGACCCCAGCCCCGCCCTGCGCAATACCCTCCACCTCCCAACTTTTATAGGCTGGTAAAACTGCCAAACCAACACTTGAGTGCACTTTTGAGATCTACCCACCCCAAGAGACTTGGTGCGTACACAACAGAAACGATGCGCTGTAGTTGCAAAATAACGCGAGCGACAAGAGAAGCCAAACAGTCTAAGGAGAGCTGAAATGAGCCTAAAAACTGAACAAGATAGATTGAGTGAAGTTTATTTCTTTTAACTTACAAACACATGGAGTTTGGTACTCATATGGGTGGAGAAGTTAATACTGCTAGGGCCATTTATCGTATGTTAGCCAAACTAACACTGCTGGATGACCGTTAGTAACTATTTGGGCCTAAGACAGATTTTTCATTAATTAATAGAGCCGTTGAATAAATATCGCGCAATACCTATGGGGGGGGAATAGGGCGTTTTACCAATTGGACTTATGTGGATCAACTATCACATCTATATACTCATTATTCACAAAATCCTTCAATTTACTTAATATTGGTCAGACCTACTAACTCTCTGATTTTCTCTATTAAATAATTGCAATTAACTTTCTCGCAGCCCTCATACTACATACACGATCATACCCACTCAATACCTCACATCGTTACTCATGGCAAATTTGGATTTTTGTGACAAGCATAACATGGTAGCATTTCTGGAAAAATCTACGGGTAGTGCAGGGTTTCATCAGATCATTGATTTCATCACTCGAAGTCATATTTACTATGCACTTACTAAGAAGCCAGAGGTGTGTGTATCATTTATAAAACAATTTTGGAGGACTGCTGAGATTTGACTGATATAAGGCACCGTTCCCCCCCCGTCAAGATTCATGCTACTATAGATGGACACTCACTTTCAATCACTGAAGGTTCTCTACGGCGACATCTCAAGTTGGATGATCAAGATGGAATTACCTCTCTTCCAACTACAGAGATCTTTGCTCAACTGGCGCTTATGGGCTATGCTACTGACTCAGATAAGTTAACCTTTCAAAAAGGTGCATTTTCACCTCAATGGAGGTTTCTTATACATAATATTCTTCACTGTTTAAGCCCTAAGAAGACTGCTTGGGAGCAGTTTAGTAGTAATAAGCAGCAGCTGCTGTCATTTGTTTAGCCACAAATAGAAAGTTCAATTTTTCTAGGATGATCTTTGACCACATGGTGTCTAACATATCTAGTCCCCATAAGTTTTTGATGTACCCTAGGTTTGTACAACTATGCCTAGACATGCAGAGACACAAGCTTCAACAACACACAAGAGTTTATTCTGTTCCCTCTCTAACCATGAAGGTTTTTAGCAATATGAAGAGGATCACAAAGGGTTTTTCAGGACAGGAGGTTGCCCCCCCTTATTCCAAATATGTTAGCTGTTCCATCACAAAACCCCAAGCTTCACCTTCTAACGAGCATATCTCCTCTGAACCTACCCCAACTCAACCTCACCTACTCAATCCATCCCCCTCAACCATCTCCTATTCAACCCTCACATACACATCTATCCCCAACACAACCTGGCTCAGAATACCATTCTCCTACACCCCATGACTCACCTCTCTATGCTGTTCACTCATATGGAAGTGATGAGGGTAGTTTGAAACTACAAGAATTGATGAATTTGATTAACACACTTTCTGACAGGATTGGAGTTCTAGAGGCTGATTTGACAAAGACAAAGAAAACCTACAGTTCTGCTTATACTAAGCTTATTCTAAGGGTCAAGAAACTAGAGGCTCAGATAAAGGTTGGGAAAGCAAGGAGACATTCTAGGTTTGTTCTTTCAGATACTGAAGTTGGTGAAGATGATTCTTCCAAACAGGGGAGGAAGTTTTCTAATGAAGGGGTTCAAGATGATGAAGGAGTTCATGAAAAAGCAAGCACTGACACTGAAATATTTGTTCAAGAAGTGACTCCAACAGAAGTCATTCAAGAAGGAAGTGAGAAAGTAAGTGATGAGGTTAGTACTGCTGGTTTGAAGAAAGGTCTTGTTAGTGAAGAAGTTCCAACAGTTAGTACTGCTGAGGCAACTCTTAGTACTGCTGGAGGAACTGTTACATACTCAAGAAGAAGTGCTGAGAAAAGATCAAGAAAAGATAAAGGAAAAGCCATCTTGATTGAAGAAGAGCCTAAGAAGAAGTCTAAGAAGGATCTTGAACAAGAACAGTTAAGTTATGCTGAAGCAATTAGACTTGAAGAACAGATGCATGAGGAACAAAGAGCTCAAATTGCTAGAGATGCAGAGATTGCTAGACAGTGGGATGAAGAAGAAAGGAAAAGAGCTATGGATGCAGCTAAGTCTACAAAGAAGATTGACTGGAATGATCCTTCAGTCATTAGATATCATTCTCTTAAGATGAAGCCTAAGTCAATTGCCCAAGCTAGAAGGAACATGATCAAATATTTGAAGAACCAAGGAAATTTTAAGATCACTGATTTTAAGGGGATGTCTTACAATGACATAAGGCCAATTTTTGAAAAGCTTTGGGATTTTAATCAAAATATTGTGCCTATGGATGCAGAGAAAGCAAGTAAAAAGCAAAAGTCTCCTGAAAAAGAAAGGTCTACTGAAAAGATTGTGGAAGAAGAGGCTGTTACACAAGAGGAAAGGGAAGAAGTTGTCAAAGAACCAGCAGCAAAGAGGAAGAAGTCTATTCCTAGAAAAACAACAAGGAAGAGACAAAAGCTAGAAGAAGATACTGAGAAAGATGAACTCAAGAGATTTCTGGATATAGTACCAAGAGAAGAAGCTCCCATAGAGATTGAATCTTTATCAACAAAGTTTCCTATTGTAGATTGGAAGACATGTGTGTTGACAGAGACTTTCATGTACTATCAAGTTTTCAGAGGTGATGGAAGCTCAAAGAATTATAAGGTACTGAGTGAAATGCTTGAAGATTTTGACAGAATGGATGTAGAAGAATTATTCAGATTAGTTAAGGAGAGATACAATACTTCAGCACCAGAAGGTTTTGATCTTATGCTTTGGGGAGATCTCCATACTTTGTTTGAGCATGATGAAGATGATGAGATTTGGAGAGATCAACATGAGTATAATCTTCTAAGCTGGAGATTATGTGATTTTTGTGGTATTCATATTTTGTTGATGGACAATGGATTGGCAATCCATATGTTGACAGAAAAGAAGTATCCCTTAAGCCAAGAGATGTTGTCAAAGATGTTAAGTAGAAAATTAGAGGTAGATCATGAAAGTTCCCAGGCTTTTGAACTCCTTAGATTCATAAGAGCTCAAGTGCAGAAATGACAAAAGTGTTTGAAAGAATCATCAGCAGAATAAGAAGACTAGAACTTTTATTCAGAAGAAACTTGTTGGATTTGAAGTACAATCACAAGTTTAGGGGAGGTATTGTTAGGAGTAAAATAAAGTTGTTACTACTGCTGTAATAACAGCAACAACTACAAGACCCAAGGATAAAGGGGTGGTTGTTCAGGAGCCAAGTAAGTTCAGAGTTCCACAAGAGATAAAACCTTCAAGTTCTAAAGATAAAGGAAAAGGTATTATGATTGAGCCTGAAGTTCCTTTGAAGAGAAAAGATCAAATTGCTCTTGATGAACAAATTGCAAGAGATATTCAAGCTAAGTTGGATGCTGAATTATTAGAAGAGCAAAAGCTAGCAAGGAAACAAGAAGAAGAAGCCAACATAGCATTGATTGAGTCATGGGAAAATACACAAGCTATGATGGAGGCTGATAGATTGCTGGCTGGGAGACTCCAATCAAAGGAAATAGAGGAATTGACAGATGATTAAAAAGCAAAACTGTTTATGGAACTAATGGAGAAAAGAAGAAAGCATTTTGCTGCACTAAGGGACAAGAAAAGAGAAAAAGACCTCATACCAAAGCACAAAAGAGAACTCAAATGTCTACTTATATTAAGCACATGGGTGGATATACATACAAACAACTAAAAAGGAAAGAGTTTTGATGAAATTCAAAAGTTGTTTGACAAGGAAATAAAGAGAGTAAATACATTTGTAGCTATGGGTTCTGAGGTATAGGAAAGTAAAGAAAAGAAGGAAGAAGGTAGAGAGGAAACAGCTAAAGGTAGCAGAAAGAAGATGCTTGGAAGAAAAAGAGCAGTGAAAGAACAGCAGAAAGAATCCTCAAAGAAACAAAAAGTAGATGAAGAAAAAGAGTCATAGGAAGTTAAAGAAGATGATGAAATTGAGCTAAAGAAGCTTTTGGTAATTAAAAAGGATGAAGATATAGCAATTGATGCTATACCACTTGCTACCAAATTGCCAGTGATTATTGATTATAAGCTTCATAAAGAGGGGATGTTAGTACACTATAAGCTGATAAAAGCAGATGGAAGTTCTAAGAGATACTCTTCAATGATAAGGATGCTACAAGGAATAGATAGAGAAGACTTGGAAGCTCTTTGGAGGATAGTGAAGGCAAAGTATGGTGATACAAGGCCTGAAGATGAATTTGAAAGAGTACTGTATGGATATTTGAGAGTTATGTTTAAACCAGACATAAAAAGTGATGTATGGAGACTGTTGCAAGGATACAAGGTGACTACTTGGAAGTTGATTGATTCATCTGGAATTCACTTTGTAAGATTTGATAATCTTCACATTTTTATGTTGGTTGAAAGAAGATACCCTCTCACACCAATTACCATCACCAATATGCTCAACAAGAAACTTCAAACTGATCATCAAAATGAGATGTGTTATCAACTGCTGAAGCTTATGGTAAAGCAGCAAAAAGGAAAATGAAAGGTTTGAATGCATCTTCCTGAAGTGTGATGAAGACTTTTAAAGAAGAAACTTGAAGATTCAGAAGATGAACATCAAGTTTAGGGGAGGATTGTTGGGTCTTAAAAGACTTCATGGATTCTTAGAAGTTACTGCTGCTCAGGTACATAATGGAAATTATGCTAAGTGGTTAGTACTGGTAGTATAATGTTACCACTGCTAGTTACTACTGTTAGTATAGTTTAGTACTGATAGCATAAAGTTACTGCTGTTAGTTGAAGTTAAGACTGCTCAGTGTTGAAGACTAAAATATAAGCTAAGTAGTTAGTACTGTTAGTAGTAAAAGTTAAGACTGCTAGTACAGGTTACTACTGTTAGTATATATTAGTACTGTTAGTACTAATATTACTACTGCTTATGTTTATTAGTGCTGCTGGTGGAAAGATTACGACTGTTTGAAGACTTTCTACTGTCAAGAGGATAAAGACGCGTTAAAGAGATAAAGATTGTGTGGAGAACAAGAATACGTGTGAAGATAAGTGTTGAGATATTTTTGTACAAGATATACATGTATTTATTTATGAAGATTACGTTTATGTTTAGAAAAGATTGAGATATCTTAGGAATATATTGTAAGCCGACTAGGACTCCTTGGTCTATAAAAGGAGGCTCTAGGGCATTAGTTGAATATATCTCAACAACATATCTTCACAAATACACATATACAGATCCAGAGATTAAGAGTCTTGTAAGCTTCAAGGTTGTAACCCTAGTACTAAGATAGAGTACTCGTATTATTATCATTAATAATATTGAAGCATTTTGTTACATCGTGTGTTCATTCATATTCATTGTTTCATTAATATATCTTCTAGATATTAAAGAGTAGATTCCGCATACTCTTTGATATACACACAGAGTTTCTACTATTGTTATTTTGGATTTATCCAAGGTAATATACTCTTTACAAGGTAAGGAATCGATCTAGGTTTGGGATCAACACAAAACAAGCATACGAAAACTAGCAATACGAGCACAAATTTAAAACTAACAAATTAAAAAGCATATGACATTTCTAACAATCAAAACATCCCTAAACATTCATAAGAACACATTTGCAAACAAATAAACAAGCACTTAATCCTTAAAAATAAAAAAGCAAATTCCTTTTTTTACTTCGAGAGCACGAGCCGCCCGACTCGGCATCTAGCCGCCCGGCTGGCTGCACCTGCAACTGCATTTTATTTTACAACTACAAATTTTTAACAAAAACATTTCCGCTACCCATTTGTAATGATTAAAACACGAAAAAAACACAAGTTCCTGGCAACGGCGCTAAAAACTTAATGCATGGTAGCGGGTGCAAGTTTTACAATTATATTCACGACTTATTAATCTACCAAAAATTCATACGAGCAAGTATACTCGTTCATTTATAGTAAAGTTGGGTAAGTCGAGTTTGTTCTACAGGACTTGGTGATAATCATTACATAGCAGTGAAACAAGTAAATAGGTTGTCACGATCCCTATTACTTCTAATTTCGGAAAACACTTCATACTAAATTCATTCATTGTAAAATGACACGTGTGCTAAAAAAATCCATTTCATTAACATGAGAGTTTGATTTGTTTGGTTAAACATGATTGTATGACTCACAAAGCTTTTTAATATGGTTTTGATCCATGGTGCATTTCACAAAAACCACATGTATCTTAGATTGATGGTGAACCCTCTCGACCTATGAACTTCATCACTACTAAGCCATCATTGATTCCATTTGCTAGAAAACAATGTATATGTCAAGTTGTTCAAACGAGTCCTTTTGACCTATACTCGAGTTTAAATCATCACAAGCCTTTTTTAATATGTTAATTTGATAGATGTCAAACATAAAAAACTCTTACTAATTCGTGCACTAATTTTGGGAGAATGAGAACACAACCGGAAATCCTTTCGGCCTATAAATCCGTTTAAGTTCCATCAACACATCAATTAGACAAGTTTT
This sequence comes from Tanacetum coccineum, assembly GCA_026074375.1. Taxonomy (NCBI): domain Eukaryota; kingdom Viridiplantae; phylum Streptophyta; class Magnoliopsida; order Asterales; family Asteraceae; genus Tanacetum; species Tanacetum coccineum. The sequence continues at coordinate 25,141 of BQNB010018870.1, read as the reverse complement.
ATATTTAAACAAACCGCAAGATAAAACATGGAATCATGCATACAATCTTAACCAAATACTCATAATCAAGTCAATATCATTTTTGCACAAGTATAACAAAATCACTCCATATTCATTTCAAATATCATAAAACAAGATTTAATCACAACGTTCATCACATCAAAGTAAGGAAACTTCTGTAAATTCATAACAAGGATTGTACCTAGCCGAATTATTACACAAGATAACTTAGAACTTGGATTTAGAGCAATCCAAACGCCTCCAATCAACTAAAAACACCAACTCTAAAGCACCAATTAGCAACCAAGACTCTTACCCACGTTCTTTCCTTACTCTAATCTCAAAGGCGTTCTAGACTTTTGGGAGAATATTTAGGGTTTCTTTAACCATTGTCAAGGGTTAGAATATTGTCTTATTGGTGAAAACCCCAAAGAGTATTATATAGGCTAGATACTCACTTCTTGAGCAAGAAAACATAGCTAAAGTGTTTAGGGAGGGAAATGATCAGACTCCCATCATTATTGGCCATTAAAATATCAATTAGTGACAAGTTTATAACTGAAATGTTGGCCAGACGGGCGGCTAGATCATGAGCCGAGCGGCTTATTTGCATTGGCTAGCGTCTGAGGTTGCTCCTCCAGCCGGGCGGCTGGAACATACCCCCAAAACGTATTTTTGCATTTTGTTGATTTCTTCTTCTCGTTTGCTTCTATTTTGGTTGGGTTGACCCATACAACTTATATCTTGTTAAAACACTTGTTCATGGGCTGTAATGGGCCTCCAAACTCGATATCAAACCTTCACTTGTCGAGAAATCTTCAAAAGTAATTATCTTTACGTTTTCTTTTTCTTTTCTCGTCTTTTTTCGTTTTGGCTCACTATGAACACATAAGCTTCACTTTGCATAATATTAGTAATAAAAGTTTGCTATTTAGCCAAATAACTTATATAAAACCACAAATAACGCTTCCAAAAACATACTCGATTTGAGTGTTATCATCTAGGTTTCGAATTCTATGTAACTTAGGCCTACTCATGAGATTCCTATCAAGTGAGATTTTCGTTTTCTTTAGGATTAGCCTTCTTCTAGCTTTTTTTCATTTTAAGTCCTTCGCCATGACTCATAGTACTGTTAAGAAATTAGAGGAGCACCTTGAGGAGCCCGAGAGAGAAATGCATTGGCGTAGAGAAATGCATAGGCGTAAGAAAGCTGCCAGTGGTCGGCAATGAAATGAATCCTTAGCCATCGCAGGACAAAATCTCTAAGACGACGAAGCCTCATCTTTCGCTAATTCAGGACCCAAAATAACTCCCCCGATCAAAATCCTTCAGGAGTACTATTCCCCTAATTCCGTTGGTTTTCAAAACCCAATCGTTCTCCCCAAAGTGAAAACGAGAATGATCATGGATTCATAAGACATTTGGCTAATCCAGGGGGTATGCACGTTTCAAGGATTAAAAAGCAAAAATCGCATTCACCACGTCAAACGTTTCTTGAGTCTAGTAGATAACATACAAGCCTACAAGGCCATAAGGGACGCATCTAGACTTCGTGTCTTTCATTTTACCTTAAAAGGAAAAGCTAAGGAATGGTTGGACAAAACACCCCCTCCCAAATCACGACATGGGAGCAACTCTTGTCAAAGTTCCTCAATCTATTTTTTCCACCAGGGCGTACTTCAATCATTAGGGATATGATCATCCGGTTCCATCAAGGGAGCATCGAACCCATCAAGGATGTTTAGATCAGTTTCCAAGACCTAATCTGATAAGCTCCTCACCATGGGGTTAATAAGTGGCTATTAGTTTAAATCTTTTATGATAACATCTCTCCTGATGACCGAGGGAGACTTGATAACTTCACGCACTATCGCTTCAGCCAACTCAATGTTGATGAAGGATATAATCGTATAGAGGAATATGTCTAATATCAAGACAACACCTGGGAGGAGCCGACACCAGTGATGAACATCTCCTTCATCTTAGAGATAATGAAACCTACTTTTGAAGGGCGCTTAAAGAAACCTTAAGAACAACTTTTTTACCTCACGACACCGGCAAGATCAAGGAGCTTGAGGAATCCATACCTCATTTGTGATATTTATGGGAGTGCGCACAAAGCTGATGAATGTGACTTAAATGAAACTCATGAGCAAGTGTGCTTGTCTGGAGGAGACATCTATGACGATGCCTCTCTTTTGAGATTCTATTAAAATGATGATCTCTCTCCTTGGGGCAACAAATGAAGAAGGACAACAGGAGAAGAAGGCCTCGATTGTAAATGAGTTAAAATTGTCTTATCATAGCTTTGCAAAAAAAATACAAATCGGTAATAGCTAATAGTTGTTTTAAATCATATGGGAATTTATATCACTTTGAAAATTGATTTACTTTTTGCTAACTGCTGTATTCAATTATTGTAATGCTTGACTTGCAGGAAGTGTTAATCATATAGGGTGACCAAGATAACATTTTCTTGATTGATTTGGCCAAAGAGCACAAAAAGTATTCATTTCATCCCTTTTCTTATGGATTTAATGCCTCGTTTTTTATATGTAAACTTGATAAGATGGTGGGTGTATGATTATATTTAGTTAGTTACGTTACTTAAGAAAAATGAATTGCTAAACGTACACAAAGTACTAACTATATAGTATTCATCAAGCCCTGATAAACTTGATAAACTTAAAATTAACTAAACAGGGGTTGGGATGCTATACGTATCCAACACGATTCAAAGAACTATCAAATCTGAACATTGATTAGTACCAAGCCCATACACATTTCTAACAAGCATTTAAGCCCGCGTGATGCCGCAGGATGTTTGTCAGGGTAAATTTGGTGCCGCGGGATGTTTGTCAGGGTGAATTTGGTATACATCCGAAAGTATGTAGAGAACTTCACGTGAATCTGATGCGAGCCAAAAGTCTCAGACATGGTACAGTAACAGTTTCATTAAACGATATAGATATTGTGTTTGACATCATTCAAGAACAGGAGAATAACTTTGAACCAAAACAACTTAATGATACAGTTTAATTTTATAAACTCCTAAATAACCATATGGTACATTAGAAGCAACTATGTTGTATCACCCTTTGATCAAGTTTAAAGTTCAGTTATAAAACATAAAATACTACTGTAGCCCTGACTACTTCCCATCATTCCAAATGTATGTCCTTATCACATGCATATCACCTTTCGCCGTGAATAGCAATCGAGGCCACACCTAGCACACCAAGAAGTTATATAGGTATGATATTAGCAATTTACTGCTATCAAAATCTCTTCAAAAAGTTCATCAAATACATTAACCTGCTAAATTAAACATTGCATACATCATCATATCATAATTTATACACTTTCAAGTTTTTTTTACACAATTTAGTATGTTGGCAGAGTTGTGTAAATTCTCCCAAAAGTAACACAACTTAAGACTATAAGTATTATCACATAAAAGTAATGCTCTACGTTGCCAAGGATGGTTTTGGTTGGATCAAGAATCATATAGGGAGCACTTCTTAAAATTTTCCATACCAAAACTGACCCTAAAATCAAGCCTTTTTTATTAACCTTTTTCATCCTTATAAGTCATACATATCTTTATGCATCATAAATAGGATATTTTAATGAAGAATATTAGCAGAATTACGCATACCATTATCAGTGGAAATGAATGTTTGGGTTCATCATTCTCTAGTCATTTATTAGCCTGCCTTTTACGTCCTCTAAAATCATATGAATAAGACAAAGATACAAAAACAGAGGTAATGTTAAAATCGAAGCATGACCCTTAAAAATACACACACAAATCACACAGTAAAATGAAAAAAATAAAATATAAAGAAAAAAAATGAAAGAATTAGTTAACCTGAGTTTTACCTCGGGTTGATCCCACACCTGCAGTAGCCGTTTCATAGACGAACAAAGTATTAGCTAACAACCCCCGCGCGGAAACTCTTGCGGCAAATAGACATTAGGAATTTGTGATTAATTTTTCCTTCCTGGCATAATTTGAAAAAAAGCCAATATCATTCAAGTGTAAGAAGAAAATATAAAATAACGAATTCTAATTCCGAACTTATTTCCGCTTAAAGTATCAATTAACTTAGATAAGTCTTCTGCTATTGCAAACATATGTAAAAAAGAAAAACAGACCAACCTCGTTTGCTTTTCCGTCGCTGGTGCGATAATTTTTGTCGATTTTGATGGGAACACAACATACTACAAACTCATTGCCCAAACACATATCTGCAATCAAAGTATTATGGGATAAAAACAGGTCACTATATAATTCGGATGCTCATTTCTAGTAATCCACAAAAGTACAATTTAACAACATACATGCAATCCCTCTCAACCCGGAGTCTTATAACTTTTTCACCGTTTGACCCATTTGTTCCATATCAGCACCCGCAAGTTGTCATATGTTCATGAACTAAGAGCTCCATAGAAATATAAGTTTGCAAATATATATAATAATTCAGCTACGTTTTATAATGCAGAAAAAATGGATATCATAACATATGGTTCAAACCATCAGTATTGTGATAAGTGGAAACGACAAAAGTGTTATTGTCGTTGTTTCAATTCATTCCGGTCAATCTTTTTTCAATGGGTACCTACCTGCATTCCAATAATATTAAACCAAATTATATCAAAGAGAAAGGCAAAAGACTTGAAGAGTAAGAGAAATCACAAAGACTTTTTGCCTTAGCTGTCACAAAACCAACAATCAGATTTCAACATTATTAGCATGTATGTGTGATTTACTATTTAATTACCTGCAATACACTTTTCACATTTTGTGATATGATAGGTGAATCTTGCATCGTCCAGAGCTAATTTACACCCAGCTTGAAAGGCTGTTTTGGCAGTGTGATATTCTTCAAGACTAAAACACGTCGTTCTGCAAAAGATGATGAAAAGGTTACTATAATATTCAAAGATAGAATGTTAGATAGAAAAGATTAACATATTAAAAAACACATGGGCTAGTATTGTTGCAAAACCAAAAGTGATAGTAAGCTCAAAAATAATCTAAGGTGCCCTCTTTTTCTAATTATCCCTAATAAAAAACATGAACAAAATTAAATTTTCACGGCTTATGTGGGGTTTGTTTAAGCTTAATATATAGGCTTATGATCTGATTTGAGTCAAGTCTTATATTTCATTAGGTCATATTTTCCGGCTTTATGGTTTTTGTATAAAGATAAAAAAAAGTTTATAAACCCGAAAAATAGGCTTATATAAAGGCACTTTTCCATGTTCAAATGTTAAAGGCAAACAAATAAATAAATAATGAAACCTTTGGACTCTTAAGATAATTCAACAAACTTTTAGGTGCGTTATAGTGATACTAATATGGTATTTGTCCTTGTTTAAAACTGATATTTCTCTGCCTTTAATGAACTTCCAATGTAGTCATTAGATTTTTCTTCGTAAAGATGTTAGAAGTCGTATCAATTTTGACATCCTAAACTAACCTAAAAGTGAAATTTGAGCTTTCTTCCTTAATAATAATGGTTCACAGAAATAAGATAAATAAGGTAGAAGTATTACCTGCATATGCATACAACAACCATGAGCGATATATGCAAAAAAAAGTTTCACCTCATCCGCATTATAATTACAGATGCTAGGGCCCAGTAAGTCTCTAACATTTTTCCAACCTTGTTGGCCTCATTGTGAAGCTTTTCTGCAAACGAAGAGATTTTATTAGCCAGAATTCGACAATTGATATGACCAAAGACACAAAATTCTAAATGTTTTAAATAAATTCCTAACCTGTTAGTTACAACTGCTGATGTTTTGTCATAAAAAACCGTTGGAATTTGAGTTTTTGCAAACCTGAAATGCATGACTTCAGCTTTTGGAATCATGTAACACCCCCAAATTGGGTCGCAGCGGAATAAGGGTCCGGGGCATGTTACTTCTCAGATCACTAGCACAAGATATATATTGAACGACAATTAAAAAGTCGTTTTAAAACTGATACATTGGATTTAACAAAATGTTTACAAAAGCTCGAAGCTTCACTTATTTACTTGTTATTATTACAAAGATTTCCAACCCATAACAGATATACAAAATGTAATGCGACTAAATCCTTTAATGCAGGACATCCAAACAAACCACCAATGTATCCTTTTGCACCCCGTGCCCTAATGGATCCCCTGAAAACATGCAAAAAAAACGACAACATAAAGTTGGGAGAATATCATAGTTTTATGAAATGTATAAGCAACCGCAAGACTTTCCCCGGAAAATGCAACAGATGCAAGACACATCATAAATGTAATTAAACGTTTTACCTAAGCTCATGACAATCCGAAGCACGATATAAATGAATACAATATAAAATATTGCCTTACAATGCCCTTGATAGATGTTCAAACCCTAACATCCCAAAATCCGACATATATACGTTACGTTTCCAGTGATAGCTAAGTCATCCTAACGGAGGTCAATCCCAAATAGATCTATCTATAATCATATCGGGCTCACATTCTAGTAATGACAGTTTATGATTTCATCAGGCATAGTGGGTTATCGCTACCTGATAGGCAAAACAAATCAATGATAAAATGTACACTTGCGTCTAATTTGTGAAACATGCCATATGTTTTCCTCACGCCCCAAAAACTTGAAATCAATAAAATGTAAAAACATTGCTATGAACTCAACACTTGAGTGAGTAAATTGATAATAAAATATCCAAATAAAAAAAAAAAAAACGTGTCAACGCTAACGGCCCTAATGCCACCTAGTTAATATAGGTTCCGAATCAGTATTCAAGTAACTTGTCTAACAACTACCATATATAAACCTATAATTATCATCAACCTATCGTTCGGGCTATCATAATTAAGAGGTCATGACATGACGTACGAGGAGTTAGGACACTTTAAATCGTAAATCCAACAACTCGTCAATACGCCATCCGAAGAGGCCTCATTATGAAATTCCCTAGTAATATAGCACTTTGATAACTAATAACATATATATTTCTATATAGCTATATCACCATCTAATCGTTTAAGTGAAATCGTATTTATAAAGTAAAAACGTTTATAATTACGCCTTTAGCAAAAATGACATAACTTTGTCGTTTTAAGTCCGTTTCTCGCGTTTCTTACGCCCACGCTTTCGTATTAAGACGAGTGATCATAATATTGCATTTTTAAGTTTCCGAGATTCTGTTGTGAATAGTGTTTTTACTGTTCATTACAGATTATAACTTATTAACGCAAAACCCGTAAATGTCGTATCTTATTCGTTATAGCTCCGTTTTTAGCGATTCTTTCGAACACGTTCTCGTAATTGAAAGTTTTATCATATTATTGATGTTTACAAAGTATAAGTTTCTGCCATGAATAGTAACTTTTTATAAAATTTGTTTTATAAAGTATTTAGCGTCGTAAACTCGTAACTAGCGTATCTTCTTCGTTATAAATCCGATTTTCGAGTTTCTTATCATTTTGGAATCCTTATGAGATGTACTATCTTTATAAAACCTAATATGGCTGTTAACAAATTCGAACCAAAACAGAAACTTTTAAAGGTTGTGATTAAAACATGTTTTAAGCTTGATTTTTGTACCATTAAGCTTCAACACCTTGTTACAACTACTTTACAACACTTATATCTTATGTCTTACATATATTAGGTCCATTAGGTCATGTTTTGTCCAAGAGTGTCCATGAATACAAGATTAACATGTTATTTACACCATTTTCACTTGTAACTTATTAAGTTAACATTAAAACCCTAATTTGTTCATATACATGTTTATACTTAACCAAGTGTGTACAAGAGTTATAATTCCATTTTAACATCATAATAGCATCCATATAACATGTAAATAAGTTCACAAAACATTGATCATAAGTAAAAATCCCTTTCACATATTCAAAAGTATCCTAAATGGTGATTTAGCTAAATAGAGCATATGAACACATAAAATCTTAGTTATGAAATGATTAAGCTTTTAAATAACCTTGTGTGGATGAGTAGAGGCAAGAATAACAATCACACCCTTGTGATTTAAACCCTTAGCTAGTAAATATAAGATGAAACCCTAATTTTTCCCAAGTAAACCCTAGCTTCCTTTTCTTGCTTCCTTCCTTGCAAATGGTTAACCAAGCCTTGAAACCACCTTAGTAGGTCTTAGATATGATGTGTGTATGCTTGTATATGTGGTAGAAAATTTTGTATGGATTGTGTATGATAATGATTTTGAGCCGTGGGCATGTATGAGAGCAAAGAGAGGTTTGATTTTTGTTTACACTTTGGAAAATGAAAGATGTGTGTTTACTTGCTTAGCTAAGGCCTTATATAGATGCAAGACTAATCCAAGGCCTTCAAGGAAGGTTCCTAGGGCAAGTAGTCAAGTGGTAACAAAGGTGTAAGGCTTTGTTCCCTTGATATTTGCCAAACCTTGATATTTAGGGCAAGTGACATGCACCTAGATATTTGTTGGTCCTATCTTCACCAAATCCGGCCCTAGTGACTCATATATGATAATATATTGATTATTTTGTGTATTGGATATAATCGTGGGTATTTGTTTAAGCGTAGATAGGTTTTGGTGCTTCCGGGAATGCCGAAATGCATTTTATCGTGAAACGTAAGCATTTTACGTAACCAATAAAAATAAGATGAAAAAAGTTAATAATTATCCTCAAAATAATCATGTAACACTTGCTTGATGTAAATGTTTAATCGTTTAATGCCCGTTTACATTGAATGATCATTTTTAGTTTACGCGATTTAGCTTAACGATTACGATTTAAAAGCAAACGCGTAAAACCCTAAAAATAAATTGTGAATTACATAATATCGTACAATGACCTAAAACACGAGGTGTTATAAATCACACCCATTTTGACATCCAAACACACTCATTTTAGCCGTCGTTTAAGCACTTAAACCTACCCATTTCAGCCCCCATATCAGCACCTAAGACAACCCATTTCATCCCCATTTCAGCCCCGTATCAGCACCTAACCAACCCATCTCAGGCGGGTTTTTAGGCGGTCTTTTTGGGGTTTCAGGTAGTTTTCAGGCGGTCTTTTTGGCTATAATTGGTTTTGAACCATCATCTCCTTGCTACAATTAAAGCTTTTAAGGAGGCACATAACTTAACTACTGCCTTTTGATACAATTCAAGAGTAATAATAACCGAATTGCTTTTCATGAGACACATAACCCAACAACTGCCTTTTGTTACAATTCACCTGTAATAATAATTGAATTATTGTATGGGAGGCTCAAACAGGCTAACAACACACTAAAGAGGACACATTTGCCATGGCTGCGACCATAGTAGGTCGCCTCGCCAAGATACAAATGGTCTCATCTTCATGAAAGCCGTTGAGACTCATCACAGCCTGCCACAATCGATGTTGCTATTTTTCATGTGTAATATTATACTATTATAACAAAAGCTAATCGTTAGAGTATGTGCCTCATTAAAATCATTAAAAGAAAAAACCCGCAGGAACTTAGACCCACCTGAAAACCACCTAAAAACCTGTCTAAGAACCGACCCGGTTGCATTAAATGTTATTCCAACTCGGCGTTCCTTTTTTTACATACACGTGTTGGGGTACGTGTTTCTTCTCATTTTCTCTTTCACATTAACAAAAAACACACACACTGACACAAACCAAGCGGTGTGTTTTTCATTTAGGTGCTTTACGCAACTTAATATTTGTGTTTATAAGAGAAGCGGAGCACAAAATAAATGTCGAGTCAACAATAATCCGCTCAAACACATGACATTCGCCTTCAAAACTAGAAAGCCCATATATCTTTTGCATAATCAGCCCACCAAAAATCACTTTAGAACTCTATATTTTCTAAAAACATACGCAAGTACGGGTTGCCTCTCTACAATATGCGACTCGGAAAAACTATTGTAGATCCCAGACTTAATAGATCTTTCTAGCCTATTAAGGGTGGTAGCCAATCTGGATAGATCTAAACTAACTACAAGAGAAACAATGACTATGAACAATATAAGTTATGCGGAAACTAACTTATATTGCTAAGAAGAACAATGAATAAAACAGAACTTTGATTACTATTAATCTGCTAGCTTACAGATTACTAACTATGAATGATTGTGAAACTTGTATATCTAACTAATGCCGTAGGGTTCCTTTTATACACCAAGGAAACCCTAATGAGCTTACAAAATGCGTTAAATGATCATGCATATCTATTCCTAATATATCTCATGCATATCACTTAAGCAGTACTAATCATACTATACTAACAGTACTAATACAAAGCTAGCAGTACTAACTATAACTAGCAGTACTAACAATGTACTGGCAGTACTAACTATAACTATCAGCAGTACTAAGTGTAGAAGCTCTAAATCCTAACAATCCTCCCCTAAACTTGTGATTTACCATCAAATCTCAAGTTTCTTCTGATGTACTCTGCTGAGGATGCTTCCAAACACTTTACTTCCTTGATTTGTTTGCTATATTGTAGATCTTTGTCAAAAGCTCATCTGCCATCTCTGACTGTTGATCCACTCTTAGCTTGTTACTTAGCATCAAAGTTGCAAGTCCCTTTGTCAGTGGATAATCCTTTTCAACTAGCATGAATATATCTTGTCCTTTCTCTGTAGATACATGATGAACTGCACACATATCATATAACCACCATTTCAAAGGATTATGCATATATTTCTGAAGTTCTAAAAGATTTTCTACATTTGGTTCAAATAACATCTTTAGTTCAACCCATAATTCTATCTCTTTATCTTCAGTAAGTCTTGATGAGTTGTACCTTTCTTGAACTAAACTCCATAATTTGATCAGATCATCCCTGTCAAAATTCTTAAGCATGTCTTCAAAAACCTGATACACCTCTGTGTGATTGCCTACTGTCCTAAGCTTTTGACAAATTAAAAAATGAATTGACTCAATCCCCCATCATGATTAAACCAGACTGGTCATTACCGTTCGAAATCATGTGTGATGATGGTGACTATGTTGTTGGGGTAGTGTTGGGACAAAGGAAGGATAAACATTTTCAACCTATCCACTACGCTAGTAAAACAATGAACGAGGCACAGGAGAATTACACCACAACAAAAAAGGAACTTTTGGCCGTTGTATTTGCATTCGATAAATTTCAACAATACTTAGTTCTTTCTAAAACCATCATTTTTACCAATCACTCCGCTTTAAGGTATCTATTCGCAAAACAAGATGCCAAACTTTGATTGATCATATGGATCTTATTGCTTCAAGAATTTGATATTGAAATTCGTGATAAGAAGAGTGCCAAAAACCTCGCAGCAGATCACCTCACCTGGATCGAAAATCTGAATCTTGGAAAACTAATAAGAGCGGAGATTCGGGATTTGTTCCCAAAAGAGTGGCTAATGCTGATATCTGACAAAAAGGAAGAACCTTGGTATGTTGATTTCGCTAATTACTTAGCAAGTAGAATTCTACCCTTCTAGTCTACCAATAAATAAAAACATAAATTCTTAACTGATTTACGACATTACCTTTAGGACGAACCTTTTTTGTTCAAACAATGCGCCAATCATATCATACCCTAATGTGTTATCGAAAATGAGGCCTCTCAAATTCTTTGACAATGTCATAGTGGCCCCTCAGGGGGCACCATGGGATCGCGACCACCTTTAGGAAAGTCTATGAGTCTGGATTTTATTGTCCAAACATATTTTGCGATGCACAAAAATTAGTCCAGTCATGTGACGCTTGTCAATGGGCCAAAAACATTTCTGCAAGAAACGAAACATCTCAAAAGTACATTCAAGTTTGTAAGATATTCGATGTTTGGGGAATCAATTTTATAGGGCCATTTCCTTCATCAAACAGAAATAAATACATCTTAGTCGCTGTCGACTACATGTCCAAGTAGGTAGAGGCTCAAGCTTTACACACTAATGATGCCAGAGTCGTGATAAGCTTTCTTAGCAAAATGTTCGCACATTTTGGTGTACCAAAAGCCTTTATTAGTGATAGGGGGCTCATTTTTGCAATTATCAAATGGAAAAGGAAATAAAGAAGTATCAAGTGGTTCATAGATTCTCCACCGCATACCACCTGCAGACAAATGGACAAGTAGAGAACACTAATAGAGCAATTAAACGAATTTTAGAGAGAACTGTAGGACAAAACAAGAAGGAGTGGTCCTAAAAGTTGGATGAAGCACTTTGGGCTTTTAGAACTACTTTAAGACACTATTAGGAACCACCCTATTTAGACTGGTCTATGGTAAAGCATGTCACCTTTCTGTAGAACTCGAGCATAAGGCTTATTGGGAACTTAAATCTTGCAACATGGATTTAACAAAAGCTGGAGCCAATAGATTTCTCCAAATTAATGAATTGGATTAATTAAGACTCGACGCCTACGAGTCTTCCATAACATACAAAGAGAGAACAAAGTGGTGGCATGATAAACAAATCAAAATGCCAACCGAATTCGTGAAGGGAGATAAGATGCTTCTTTTTAATTCTAGAATAAGATTATTCCTGGGTAAGCTTATGATGAGGTGTCATTTTATACACTATTTCGGGGTCATTTAACCCCCTAAATCATTCAAATATTCTTAGATTATGTGCTTAATCATTTGTTTTTAGGTTTTTATCACTTGGATGGCATTTGAAGGAAATACACGTGACTTAGGCTCATTTGGAAAAGAAATGGACAAGACTACGACTCTACACCAAGAACCATGAAGAATTATTCACTTAGAGTCTAGAGACGGAGTCGCAACCATAAAGCAACAGCGTCATTACATTTATGGTGACGGAGTCAGAGATTCAGCGACGGCGTCAGGACGTGGCCGACTTAAAGTGGATCTAGAACCATCTACGTGGCGACGGCGTCAGGAGTACAAAGCGACGCCGTCGCAGCGATATCTCTATAAATATAAAACCGATTTTAGGGTTTCAAGTGTGTAACTTTGTATAACTTTAGGGAGACGAACCCTAGCCTTTGTAGCAGCTTCATAGGTCATTTTTAGGGCCTCAAAACCCTATTGTACTACCTTGGATCCATGTTTTAATTCAAGTAAGGTTATTTATCATTAATCATTCAATATGTCTATGTGTTGTGTGATTGATTTATCTTCTTGCTTTCATTATAACATGCGAGGCTAAACCCTCCTTTGTATTTGCTTATGATTGCATGAAAGTCGGATTGTAGATCCTATTACTGTTGCTTCTTGTTGATGAATGTGCGCGTTAGGCTTTAGAAAACCAGCTTTTGTCTGTATCGCTGTAGACACGTCTAGGGAAACGCGAGTGCGTAGAAAGGATACCATCGGGTAACAGTCTTCATACTACCTTACCCCCTTATATGGTTGATCCCTCTTAAGGTATTTCACATGCATTTAATATACTCTTAGGGGCCTTGTAATTGTCTTTATACTACCTTACTTGTGCGTTGCCCTAACGGAATATTAAATAGATGGCGGGTTCGTGTAATCCGTTCAATACTTACACAAATCATCACAAGTGTGACAAGGCAGCAGGATTAGGAGAAGCAATCTGATAAGTAATGCATGATTAAGTAAATACATTTAAATATCATAAAGTTATCACTAGTAGAATAGATATTAGTTTAATTAATAGTTAAACAAACCAACCTCTCAAACCATAGATTTACATGCTTTCTTATAAATATAAACACACAAAAATAATCTTCTCTCAACCCCTGGAATTCTGTTAGACCGTGATCAAGCCTTCCTAACCTTTTCCCCTAGAGAACGATAACAACCCTCGAGTCTTGCCTATACTAATCCTACAGCGATTAGGTACACTGCTTAGGGAGTTGTAAAACTTCGTGTAGAAGTCTTACGACGACCGCACATCAAGTTTTTGGCGCCGATGCATGGGGAATAGTTAGGTTTTGATCATAGTTTAACTTAGTTCTACTCGCTTGAATCCTTTCAAGTGAGACTTTAATTCTGTATATTAGCTTTCTCGCTGTCTATCTTTTCTTTGTGTTATCTATTTTGTAAATCTATCAACATGACAAATAGCACCGTTAAGAGGTTAACGAAACCCCTTGACGAACCCGAAAGAGAATTCGAAGGCTTAGAAGAATTTCCTGACATCTACAGCAGAACGAATCTCTAGCTATAGCCAAAAGAAACCTCTTTGATGATGATGCATCCTCCTCCAACAACACTGGAGCCAAACCGCCAACCCCTCCCAAAACCTTACATGAACATTCTCACCCTAATTCCTCTGGTTTCCAAAACCCAATCACCCTAATTCCTCTGGTTTCCAAAACCGAATAAACAGGAAGAATCGTCGACGCATGCGACATCTTGTTAATTCAAGGAACATGCACATTTGAAGGATTGAAAAACAAGGACCCCCTCCATCATGTTAAGTACTACTTAAGTATTTGCGATAGCATACAAGCTAACGAAGCCACAAGGGATACATCTAGGCTATACTTCTTCCATTTCTCCCTCAAAGGAAAAGCAGCATAATGGTTTGACAGAATATCCCCCACTCAAATCACAACATGGGATCAGCTCATGTCACGATTCCTTGACCACTTCTTTCCGGTAGGACGCACCTCGTCCCTTAGAGATTTAATCCTTCGATTCAAACAAGGGGATGACGAACCCATCAAAAGCGTTTAGATCCGTTTCCAAGACTTAATCAAACAGGTCCCCATCATGGGATACAGAAATGGCTTCTGGTACAAATCTTTCACGATAACATATCTTTGGACAATCGTAGGAAACTTGATCAATTCGTTCAATTCCGCTTCAACTCTCTTACCGAATAAGAGGGTTAGAATTGAATTAAGGAATATGTCCAATACCAAGACGATCTGTAGGACGACCTATCGCCACCCATGAATGTTTCTTCCATTTCAGAAGTAATGCAACCTACATTCAAGGGACGTCTAAAAAGGGCTTGCAACCAAATCTCCTACCTCGAAACACCCACTCGAGAGGTTGGGTTGAAAAAACCCTACCTAATTTATGACTACTACAGAAGATCCCATGAGGCTGATGAATGCGAGCAGACCAACCCGGCCGAGCAGGTATGCTTGTCCGGGGGAGACATATATGATGATCATTCTCTTCTAAGGTTTTACCAGAACGATGATACCCTACCATGGGAGAACAAAAAACATAAAGAAAAAGGAGAGGATGGCCCGAATGGATTGTTAGAAATAAGTTTGAAGACGAGCTCGCCAACTTTATGCTCGAAAAGAAATCCCACACAAAGGGGATAGGAGAGATGCTTGACAACACCATAAGGAAATGCATGCACAATTCTCTCAAATCCTCTCTGTAATTGGGTAAAACAAAACTCCTAAACCTGAAGCACCAATTTTTACCATAACAACTAGATCAGGAGTTAGCACTCGAGACCTCCCTTTCCTGACCCCCTTAGAAACAACTCCTGCCAACACTAAAGGAGCAACCAAAAAGGAAGGACCTGATGGTGCAGAGCCAAGCACTACACATAATGAAGATCCTGTCCCTCGGCCATCCATTTTATACCAACCCTCTAAGTCATCAAATCTGCCCTTTCCATCCAGAGTGAAGAAGCAAAAAAAGGATGACGAAGATGAGCGACTTATCTCAATCTTCAAACGGATCCATATAAATTTGCCATTCCTGGAAGCTATGATCCACATGCCAAAGGGAGCCAATGTCTTAAAGGATCTCATTTCTCATAAGGAAAAACTTGAAAAAGCAACCTCTTTAGTAAAGCTTAGTGAGGAATGTTCTACTATCATCCAAAGGAGTCTGCCCCAAAAAAAGGAGACCCAGGAAGCTTCACACTGCCATGTCTTATCGGACCCCTGGCAGTCAAGAATGCTTTAGCTAATTTAGGTATAAATCTCATGCCACACTCTCTCTTCCAACAATTGGGGATTTCTAAACTTAAACCAACCAAAATGAGTATTCAACTAGCCGATCGATCTATCAAATACCCCATCGGGGTCTCTGTAAGAATCTATTTGTGAAAGTAAGCAAGTTCATCTTCCTAGTTAACTTTGTAGTTTTGGAAATGGACGAAGATAAGCTAGTCCTGATCATTTTGGGATGGCCCTTCCTCGCCACGGCAAGAGCTGTAATAGACGTTCACAAAGGAAAATTAAGTCAAAGAGTCAGAAGTGAAACTGTCACCTTCAACATTGGGAAATCCATGAAATCTAAATACTCCTGTGATGATTACATATATTGCGCCGATCACACTGCTAAGCTGGTCCAAGAACAATGGGTCAACACAGTAAATCATGACAGAAAATAGATTGAAGAAGAAGAAGAGGAAGATTCTAATGAGGTGAATGCAGTTTCCTTCTACCCGAGGATAGAGCCGGTAGAACCACTCAAATGGAAAGCCCTAAAGAATCGATTAAAACCATCAAGCGTTGATCCACCCAAAATTGAACTGAAGGAATTACCCGAACACCTTGAGTACGCTTTCCTCCAGGAAAACAACCAACTCCCTGTGGTCATCTCATCCGCATTATCCACAGTCGAAAAATCCAGGCTCCTCGAGGTTCTTAAGAACCATAAAGGGGCAATCTCCTAGAGTATTGCGGATATTAAAGGTATCAAGTCATCTTTCTGTACCAACAAAATTCTCATGGAATATGAGTTCAAACCAAATGTCCAACCTCAAAGGCGTGTAAACCCCAACATTAAGGAAGTAGTAAAGAAGGAAGTCATAAAGCTCATTGACGCATGACTAATCTACCCTATCTCTGACAGTCCTTGGGTGAGTCCTGTCCAGGTTGTCCCAAAGAAGGGGTGAATGACCCTAGTAAAGAATGAGAAGGACAATCTCATCCCACAAAGGATGGTCACTGGATGGCGCATGTGTATCGACTATCATAAATTGAATAACGCAACCCGAAAAGATCACTTCCCACTTCCGTTTATCGATCAGATGCTCGAACGCCTAGCTAGGGATAAGTACTACTGCTTTCTAGATGGGTTTTTAGGATATTTTCAAATCCTTATCGCCTCTGAAGATCATGATAAAACCACATTTACTTGTCCTTACGGAACCTTCGCATACAAACGAATGCCCTTTGAATTAAGCAATGCCCTAATAACCTTTTAGCGCCGCATAACAGCCATATTCCATGAGCTTATCGGGGATAGCATGGAGGTATTCATGGATGATTTCTCTGTCTTTGGTAGTTCTTTTGACCATTGCCTAAAAAATCTTGAAAATATGCTAAAAAAGTGCAAGGAAACCAACCTTATGTTAAACTAGGAAAAGTGACATTTCATGGTAAAAGAAGGAATCGTCCTAGGCCATAAGGTCTTTGGTTCAGGAATTGAGGTGGATAAAGCAAAAAATCGAGGCAATCTCCAAACTACCGTATCCCACGAATGTAAAAGCCATTCGAAGCTTTCTAGGACATGCTGGTTTCTATAGAAGATTCATAAAAGACTTCTCACAAATCGCACACCCAATGACCCAACTCCTAGTTAAAGATACCCCATTTAATTTCTCCGAAGAATGCATCCAAGCATTCAATAAGTTAAAACATGAACTGACGCAGGCACCAATCATGGTTAAGCCAGATTGGTCATTACCATTTGAAGTCATATGTGACGCAAGTGATTATGTTGTCGGAGCAGTGTTAGGGCAGAAGATTGACAAACATTTCAAGCCCATACACTACACCAGCAAAACAATGAATGAAGCACAAGAGAACTACACAACTACCGAGAAGGAACATTTGGCTATCGTCTTCGCATTCCATAAGTTCCGTCAATACTTAGTCTTATCCAAGACCATTGTTTTCACGAATCACTTTATCCTGCTGTATCTTTTTACAAAACAAGATGCAAAACCATGGCTGATTGGATGGATCCTGCTACTCTAAGTATTCGATATCGAGATCCGAGATAAGAAAGGTGCTGAAAATCTAGTAGTTGATCATCTCTCCCGACTTGAAAACCACGACCTTGGAAAGCTAACCAAGGCTGAAATAAGGGACTTCCTGAAGAGCAGTTATTGGCAATTTCTAACAAGAACAACGAACCGTGGTATGCTGACTATGCTAACTATTTAGCTAGCCGAGTACTACCCTTCTGATCCACCTGTCAAGAGAAGCAAAAATTCTTCAGTGATTTGAGGCATTAATTTTGGGATGAACCGTTCCTATTCAAATAATATGCTGACTGAATCATACGAAGGTGCGTAGCCAAAGATGAGGTAGCACAAATCCTTCAACAATGTCATAGCGGATCATCTAGAGGACATCATGGCATTGCCACTACTGCAAAAAAAGTCTTCGAAGTCGGGTTCTACTGGCCACATATCTTCCGCGATACACGTAAGTTGGTCCAAGTTTACGATGCATGTCAACGAGCAGGAAACATCTCCTCAAGGGATGAAACACCTCAAAAATACATCCAAGACTACGAAATATTCGATGTTTGGGGAATAGACTTTATGTGACCTTTCCCCTCATCAAACGAAAACAAATACATCCTGATAGCTATCGACTACGTATCAAAGTGGGTAGAGGCTCAGGCCTTTCCCACCAATGATGCTTGGAATGTAGTAAACTTCCTCAAGAGACTATTCACACGATTTAGAATAACAAATGCCCTTATTAGTGATAGGGGTACTCATTTCTGCAACTACCAAATAGAGAAAGCAATGAAAAGGTATGGAGTGGTTCACTTATTCTTGACCGCATATCACCCTCAGACGAATAGGCAGGTCGAAAATACAAACTGGGCAATAAAACATATCCTTGAGAAGACCATCGAAAACAACAAGAAATATTGGTCTCACAATTTAGATGATGCATTGTAGGCATTCCGGACAGCGTTTAAAATCCCCTAGGAACAACCTCATTTAGGATAATCTATGACAAGGCATGCCATCTTCCTGTCGAATTAGAGCACAAGGCTTACTGGGCTATTAAAAATTGCAACCTGGACCTTACAAAAGTTGGGGTAAACCGTTTCTTACAGATTAATAAGTTGGATGAAATGAGGCCCGATGCTTATGAATCATCCATCTCCTATAAAGAGAGAACAAAAAGATGGCATGATAAACGGATAAAAGCACCAACTAATTATGAAAGATGAGATAAGGTAATTCTCTTCAATTCACAGTTAAGGCTGTTCCCCGGGAAACTAAAGCCGAGATGGTACGGATCATTTTTGGTGTGCAAGGACATGAAAAATAACACAATTAAGCTTTACGATGAAGATGGGAATGAATTCATCGTAAATAAACAATGGGTGAAACCATATCAAGAGAGCGTATTGGACACCAACAGAGATGACTTCATAACTCTGGATGATGAAAGAGAAGTAACGTAAGAATGTGTGACTTCGAGTCTAGCTACAAGACTCGTAAATAAAGAAAAGCGCTTTTTGGGAGGCAACCCAATATTTACTTTTCCTGCATTTAGGAGGGTCGTGTGTTTTAATTCTTTATTGTTTGTTTTACTATGTTTGAATTATTTGTAATCATGCTTTGTTTGTTTATAACTTCGTCTTATTTGCAATCAAAGGTATTTTGCAACAAAATAAGTGTAGGGGAAATATCCAGTTTTAAGAACCCAATTCAAACATTTAAAATAAATTGTTTAGATTAATTTGCGTCAGTTTCGAGTCATATGATTGTTATGATTAATTCTAGGTTTTTATGTAGTGCTTTCTTCAGATTTGACTAATAAAATTACGTGCAGGAAATTTCTCATTAAAAATGAAGAAATTTTCACAGACATTGGAGACGGCGTCGCGTCTCCAGCTATGTAAAAATTCAATTTTTTTAAGTATTTCTAAAAAATAAAATGTGCAATATTTAAAATTTGTAATTCTTTTGTAAACCTGCATAAACCTATAATTATATCTGTATACTAATCTAATAACATACTAGATGAGAGGGAAAGAGAGGTGATTCTAAAGAGAGTGGGTTGGATGAACACGTAGAGAGAGAAAGTACACATATAAGAGAACTTGTATTAATGTGTAAAAAATGAACAACCAACCACCTCTCCAAGGCATGGGGAGGTGTATAAATACCCTAATGAGGCTGGCCATGGATGGGCTTACATGGGCTTTCCATGGACTTTTCCTAACTTAGCCTATTAAGGTTCCAAAAATAACTAAACGAGCTAACGACAGTTATCTATAGAGTGACCAATACTTTCCTATGATTTTCATATTCCTAACAATCTCCCCCTAAGGAAGGTCACTCCATTTTACAAAATCTTAAACCTAGCATACTATGCTTTATCTTTAGTCTTGAGCTCATAGTCTTTAACTTCAATCATTAACTTGTGAATTGATGTAGTGATCATTGACTTTAGGCTTGAGCTTGTTCCTTTAACTTGACTTGAATGTGAAAATGGGATCTTGAACACCTTGAGATCATTAATCAAGCATATTCTCGATTCGCCATCTTGTAAACTTTGCCATCTTGTGAACTTGTGACTTTTGGACCGGCATGCTCATACATTTCTTGATATGTTATCTTGAAAAGCTTTAATATTGCATCTTTCTTGAGGTTCTTTAACTATAACACTTCTTCACTTCGATAAAGACGTTTGGTATCAGAGTGACGAAAACTTCTTTGAAATTCTTTGAAATTCTTTGACTTTAATACTTCGTCACTTCAAGAAAGACGTACGGTATCAGAGTAGCAGAAGTCTTGAAACATGTACTTAAGCTTTCATGATGTCTTTATGTTTGTTGGTCAGGTAAGAGCATGTGGCTATGAATCATGACTCGTCGGGAATCAGCTGCACCAATCATTGGGGGTACCTGCAGGTTTAGGTTAGTGATAATCAATAGTTATGGACGAGAGTGTCTTTGTAACTTCGTCAAATACGGTTGTAATAACCACGGTTCCTTATTGATCAGTATGAATACTGCTTGTGATCAGGTAGAATTTCAAAGAATCTCCTTGACAGGGTTTCGCAGCTGCACTAGCCATTCTCATTACCGGAGCATCTCAAAGCAGACAACACGATATGAGTGAACCAGCAAGACGAAGTCTCACCGATTGAATAAAAAAATTGATTTGAAAATCAATCGACGTGTCACTTGCTAAAGTGGTTTTTGTGACACATCGAGAGTGTTAATCATTTCAAAAAATCCTCATCAATCATCAATTCATAACCTGGAACAAGTTTGATTCTTATAGAATCGCACCATTGTTTCTTTCTAGTTGTCACAAGTTTAATTCATATAGAATCGCACAAGTCACCTACCATGAGCTTGTTTGATGTTGGCTCAAGCATAATTTCCATCTTCATTGTGAATTATATCCTCGATGTCTGGCAAAATGACAAGGATAAATGGAGGACTCTAATATATATCTTGTTATTCCATTGAGTGACTTAGCAAGCATAAATTGATAAGTTCCTAATGAATTTATGATGATCTCTTTTTGGCTCTAAACCTCAATAGTGCACTTTAGTGTTTTAGTGATCGGAGGCTGGAGCAGACTGCCACCTTTTCAATATCAACTAACTCGGAGTGAGAAAGTTGATAGAAATGCGTGTAATCTCCATGAGAAATGAAACAAGAGTCTGTTGAGAGACCTTGAGTGGCTAGGGAGGGTTGTGCATAGCGTCACTGGGTCCATGACTGTCTTCAATGTCAGAAAACAACTTAGTGTTTCTGACAGATTATGTATTGACCCGGTTTCTGCCTAAGTGTATGGAGGGCTTCTTTCTTTACACCCTTTATCCTTACATTTCTTTTTCATTCTTCAACCCCTTCAATGCTTACCGAGACTTCATAACTAACACCTTGTTGGGTTTATTCCAGTGTTAGCTCCATCTCAGTCGGCATTATTCCCGAATCTCACTTTTTCTCCTTTTGTATCATACCTAAGGACTTCTACACTATCTAGTGGATATCCCTGGGTAGATCCCTTCGATTTTGGCTGGATCATGGGATTTAAATACCTATGCCTAACCGCCTTATAACTCCATAAAATTTAAGTACATGGTCAGTCTTTTGAGTATTTCATCACAATCCTTCCAAAATCATTGAAAAGTTCAATCAAAGTGTTTGATATAAATATCAAAAGATTAACACTTTGAGAGTTTTCCATCATCACTAAAAGCTCCCCTTTAACATGTGCATCATAATCGTAGTACATGCTAAGTGTAGAGTGCATTGAGTCCATTTTATATGATCACATTTTAGTACAAATTAGATTCAGTTTAATCACATTTTCTCCCCTTATCCAAAATGTTAATCTGTTGATATTTTGGATATCAATTGATTAAGCGTTCGAGGATAAAATGTTACATAATCACTATTAGGAACATTTGAATGCTCCCCCTTAATTTGTAAGAGTATATAAGATAATTTTGAGTACAATAATTTGAAAATAATTGAATTTACTAAGAAATTCTTGAAAATTTTGTACTCGAGCACACCTTAATATCACCATAAGTCTACACTACATATATACAAATGCACAAGATTTTATTATGTACAAGGATTGACCTGTTTTGATGAGGACATCATATGATAAATCATATGGTCCTTTGCAGCAGTCGAAAGTCTCCCTCATACGGTCTCTCACCAACAAATTTCTATAAGCTCCGCATAATCCTCCTGGTCTTTAGCTGTTTATTAATTGCATGGATCATAGCTCCTGCTTTTTCTCTATCACTTTGTCTCCAGATAGTCTATGGCTAATACTTCATATGAATTCCCTTTAGGCGATCATTAAGAGCAGTCTGAACATCATTGAGTGTACCGTCACTGAACTTGTGTAGTTCATCAATACGCATCAGTCTGTTCTTTTTGTCTTTGTTTTGGTAAATGAAACATATGGGATTAGAGTATGCTGTATAAGCTTCCCTTCGTTTAAGATCTGATCTGTACGTATCTGACTTTATGAGGTTGAGCTTCTTTTGGTAACTTTTGACACCTAATTGAAGATCTTCCACATGCCTTTAGATGATAATGCTTCTCGTAAACATTCACAAGGAGACATTAAAAGCTAGGCGTTCTTCAACAGTAAGATTTGTCAAGTTGCCTTGAACAAGAAGAAGCAGCATGTCTTCGATGTCTTGTACGCGAAGCCTGTTGAAATTGCCTTCTTTGAATTTGTATAGCTTGTCATCATCTCTACGAACAGTGATCCAATCCAGATGCTTGTAATTATGCCATTTGACAATTTGAAGCTTTGTGACAGCAATGATTCTGCGTTTGGAGTAGACATCTCGAGCAGATTCCCTGTTAGCAGCAAATCTATAGAATTGTTGTCGTTTTTGGACCTAATGTGAGATTCCTCAGAGTGCATGCTTGTCGTAGCTAACCGGCACTTGACTCCACATTCTGTTAAGGACCAAATCTTCAATCCATTTGATGTGCCCGTAATCTGCAGCCTTGGTCTTTGTCACTGAATTTGTATATTTTCGGCTTGAGACACCACCACTTAGATACGCAAGGTCATTGTTGATGAAGTGATCAAAAGGAATGACTTGGCGACCTCGAGAATTAGGTATCAATGGTAATGGCTTGCACAGATCATGTGGATATTGCTGACCTTCAGGGTTGTTCTAGTCTAATTGATTAGTGGTTGCCTTGTAGACTTCTTCAAAGAAATATTCTAGCTCCACTAGACTCTTGCATGATCCTTTCATCAGTTTGAATGTTAGACCGGCTAATAATTCTAGAGTCAGAGTATCAACTTTAAGCCTTTTCATTATGAATGCTGAGAAGTCTAAAGGATTGTCCATCAGCTCATTAAATGACTCACGTGTATCTTCTTTCTGAGCCAAAATGGTTAGCCAAGGTTGAATAGGTCCGTGAGCAGCAGGCAAAGTCTTGTTCCAATCATGATCGGGAGTAGGAGGTTTTGCCGGTTTTTGAAACCAATTAGGACGCTGAGAGGTCTCTTCATCAAGTTTATCTTCAATATCTCCTGTTACAAACTCCTGATGTGCGGGTTCTTCTAAATCTTTGGCAGTGTGCATTGGCTCTTCTGCTTGAGCAAACTTGTCAGCAGACTTGTGATGAGATTTGGACCCTTCAGTAGACTTACCAGTTGTCTTGGAGGTCTTTTCCTTTGGTGCACTGGCTGACTCTAGTTCTTTTCCAGCTTTTCTTCTCTTGGACCCCTGGTTTGATCCAGTGGAGGGTTTTTCATCTTTATCCTCATCATCGCGACATCTTTTAAATGAGATAGTATCTCCATACGTGTCAAGTATGAGTTTGTCACTTTCATAGGCATCAACCAATGCTTTGTAGAGATTCTTCTATTCATCAGATTTATAGACTGACTTATTACTTTCCATCTTATCTATGGGAATCTTCTTCAACTCAAGTTCAGAAAGGTTGGCAGCTATAGCATGGGATGTCTTAGACTCATTGGATGAACAAGTCATAACCTCTACTTCGAGTTGTTCATTTACAGTCTTCTTAACTTTTAGCAAAATCTTAGAGACTTGTGCTTTAACGTGTTCTTTGACTTGATCCTTGATTATTTTCTTAATGTTGTCATCAAGTTAATTGATGAAGTCTGCATTTTTAGCTTGAGCTTCATCTCTGAGTCTGTCGAACTGTAACTAAACAGCTGTTTTGATGGCTTAATGCATCTTGTTGGCAAGGTACGCATCAATAATGCCGGGAATTTAAGAAACTGCTGCAGCAAATTGGTTTGTTTGCTTTAATTCAGAGAAGTTGGTTTCCAAAGTTTTTAATCTATGGTCAAACCCGAATAAGGAACCCAAGTTGGGAAGATCTTGTAGGGAGGAGCTTGGAACAGTTGCTGGTGTGGGAACTGTTGTTACAGATGTGTGATGAGAGGAGTGGGTGGTGGAGGAAGAATTGTTGCAGACAAAAGAGGTGACTCAGCAATAGTAGTAACCAGAACATCTACCAGTGAAGTTGACTAAGT
Source organism: Tanacetum coccineum (assembly GCA_026074375.1). Lineage (NCBI taxonomy): Eukaryota > Viridiplantae > Streptophyta > Magnoliopsida > Asterales > Asteraceae > Tanacetum > Tanacetum coccineum. The sequence goes on along the minus strand of BQNB010018870.1, from coordinate 243 downwards.
GTTAAGATTAAATATGGAGTCAATAACTGTATCTGGACTAGAGTTGAGCATGTTAGAAACAATGGCAGATGACACAGAAGAACTCTGCTGTTGACCTTTAGGATTGACCGGAGTTATGATCACATGAGTGTCTTCTATTACTTGAGTAGTTTGAATGATAGTAGGTGAAGCATCTATCATTTCAGTATCTCTTCCCTCCAGATTGACATTTACGTCCCTATACAGTTCATCCACTTCTTCCTC